>JAULBU010040295.1:0-14596 GCA_032358235.1 Odonthalia washingtoniensis | reverse complement strand
TTTCTTCTCTCTTCAGGTCCGCCCCCACGAAAAATTCCAATTTGCAGCCAGCCCAGATGAAATTTCCGAACCCGAATTGCACACAATCGGAACCTGGTACCATCTCCCGACAGTGAAAAATTCATAAATGAGTATAAAATTGAATGCCAACGGAGACTATTTGATCGAAAGAATAATACGGCGCAACAACGGCAATGGCAGCAAAAAAGTAGAAATAATTTACCTATTCACAAACTCGATACATGATTCAAGACGCTCGGGTATTGCTCAAGGTAGAGAATTTTATAGAAAATGGAGAAAACATAGAGAGCAATATAATCGCTACCTATTTTTCTGCTTAGAGAGGCCGATGAGCATATTCGAATAAGAATTTTGTCATGTCTCAAGAGAGAAATGGGCTCCAAAACGGAGAATAAACAATTATCTAAAAGCCGCAAGTAAGACTGGAGTTATCCTGAAATATAGTGAAGCAATATGGTGAAATGGAAAAAATCGGCATAGAAAATGGTGCTGTTTAATCGAGATAACCCGTACTGTATCCGGTGACGTCGATCCAGGTAAAGTTTACTGTAAAACGAGATCACCGGATCATATAATTGTATGATGGAGGGGCTTTCTACTACAGTATGGCGAAGAAAATATCGGACAGAATTATTGATAAAAGACACTTGATAGAGATGCGGTTATAGCGCCTCAAATAAAATTAATGTCAGTGCCCTCTTGGAATTATTATTTCATTCCGAACGATCCGTAGTTGCGACGGGATTCCTGACAAGATAAATCGATCGAAATGGCGTCTGTGTAAATCATCCGCTGGAGTGACTGACAAAGCGAGCTGTCTGCTTTGGTATCCGTATCTGCAAAATTCAGCGAACCTGGTAATCAACATATATAATCCACGTGGCCCATTTAATAGTCAAATCGTATGCACTTCACATCAGCACGTGTTCAGTACTCAATTGAATTAAGCCTAGTAGAGAACGAAATGTAGATATATTTTGAATCTACAATAATTATCTGACGAACAACCATTCGTAGAAGGATCTATATTGTGGTTTTCAACGTTTGGCCTTCATAGATGGGTTCAGACAGTGCCCATATTTCGGCTACTTCTGTAGCATGAACCGGTATTTTGTACTTGTGTTAGATGCACGACAATGTGTGGTATGTCGAGTTGATAGATAACCGGACCAATCAGTAGTATGATTATATAGCACAATTGACAGTGGTAAGTCGCCGTACCAGCATTGTCGAATAGAGAGATTTTAATTGCATGTAAACAATTTGGTGGTCTTGACAAATTTATATTAGTACCAATTGTTTAACAACTTGTAGCGAGTTGACTCGTGTAACAAATACAAAGGCTCATATATCAGGTATTAGATGATGTAGATGGAATGCGAAGAATGTCGATGCTGTAATCCCAAGCCATCCAAGCAAATAGTTAATTGACAAAAAAGCCGATTTTTCAACAGCCGATAGTGTTTGTTCGCCTTCACGACTTGTGAGTCGTGATAGAGGATATGGTTCTAGAGATAGTAATTCATCCTCACCATTGATTGAACATGAGAAATACTCATTTTGGATTATGTTCAATACATGGAAATGAAGATTTCCCGGCCAATGTGCTACTGTACCAAATTTAAAGTCGCATCGAAGCCTTCAATAAATTGGTCTACAGCGTCATTCTAACCAGTTATGAGAATTTTATCTCATATTTTAGGTGCTACCAATATTAATTTGTCGGTTTCAACAAGATAGAACAACGGAGAGGTTACGGAGCACCACCTCAATCAGAAGTCGATAAAGAGTTGATCTGATGGCGATTGCCATTTCAAACTCGCATTTAATAATCCATATGCTGCAGTAAGCAAAAGCCATGGAAATTCCTTTTACATTCTTTCTTTTAGAGGCATGGAATAGACATCATTCTGCGCTTTGTCTGTGTGTAGGAAAAATTCTTTGACGTCAGTCTTCTCTGACGCCATTTCAGTAGTGAGGAAATACCTAACACAATTAGAACCCCGGTTGGAAAAAACATATTGCTGTCAGATTTTAATTCTGTTGTTTACTGTCTTCGATACCATGTGGCGCTATTTGGGCATTTCATTTTAGTGAATCATCATTATTCACTTTTATTTCTGTAAATAGTATGGGAAGCGATTTCATTTTAGTTTCGAGGTAGAGCAGATTTTTCGATTGTTGATACCCTTTTTAAAATTCCGACTACTCTTCGATGTACGATTATATGATTACCGGTTGTTGGAAGCTTTATGCGTTGCGTTGCATGAAGTAATTATTTCTGATGGCAGATATAATCTCAATGAAGACAGCTTGTTCGTTAGATTGTAATGTAGGGCCGGAAAAATTGACGTGCTATTAAAACTGTTTTACAGACTCCGATTTTCGTTATCCAGTCTCAGTGATTATGGTCGCTGTCATCATAGAAAATTCCCTGAGGTCCGTGATTTATTGCTTCAGTATTAACAGAGTTAAATTTACGGTATAGCGGCCAATAGACTTCTATTCTGTCCCCAATTTTTAAATGGCCAACTGAAATATTGTTGACCATTTAGCTATTTTGGCTACTGTGCTCTTCATCTCGTGAGATTTCATCTTCACTTTCAATGATATTATAATTCGAGATGGCAGTTGTAGGTGATACAGTAGTTTTATCTTCAATTTCTACTGGAAGATATATTGTATTTTGAGTTGATTCTAGATTATCATTAGTTGTGTGGGAAGCACTGTTGATATAATCAAAATATGGGTCAATGTTTTTGGTTGCAGATGTGTTTTGTATTTCTGAGTTGGTGTCATTTAACAAGTTCTCATCGAGGGCACCCTATATTTCTTTATCTAGATTGCCGATTGATTCAACAATCGAGGAAGAAAAACCAACATCGGTGATTGCCGAGTGTCTTCGAATGATGCAATTATCATTCAGTCATTGGAGCGGTGATATTTACAGTGACGACCGATTAATAGATCTCGGATATCAATAGAGGAGAGATACACCTTCTTCGGCCTTTGTCCATTTTGGATGAAAAACTTTACACGGACACAAGGTGTTAGTACAAGATATATCGTGGCATTAGTGCGGAGGATTGTATTCAGATTCCTCTTAGGTATAACATATTTTTTGCATTGATCAAGTCAAGTGAGATAAGAGTTGGTGTAATGTAGGCTACAAGATACTTAGTGAATTATTTCTAATCTCGAATGATGATAGTACATTACAATACAGATCATTCGAGATAAGCGGTTTTCTTGAATATATTTTAAGAGCATCTCTACTGCACGGACTATTTATATTGATATTTAAAATATAAATCGAAACTCGGAGAAAATGTAATGGGCATTGCTATTCATCAATTTTGCACGATTCAATTTAATTTCTCTGGTTGCCTGACTACCTATTGCTAGAATTCTATTCTGAAAAATCAGCGTACTCCATCACACTACCAGCTATCCTCATGGATTACTATTTGTCAGAAGACTCTAGCGACGAGGAGGATATGTAGTGCCTCAGAGATATCGGCACTCTGCCAGGCTACGAGAAAAGCGGCAAAAATGAACGATATGTATGGTCAAAGCAGTGAAAAACACGTAAAATACACGGCGCCGTGACACGCCTACACAAATAATTACTTTAGTGCGCATGCCAAATACAGCTAGCAAAACTTTGAGCGAAGATTGCGCATCTCTTGGCCATGGTTACGATGATGGAGGAGTAAGTAAGAGGTACAGGATTATTCATCAGAAGCATCGATTTCCTGCATCGAAAAGGCATTCACACTGTATTGAGAATGATAGAAGCAATGTTAATGCTTGCATATGGTGTCGCCGCGGATACCTTGGAAGATTATCTACAAATGTAGGAAGACTCTGTTCTCCTTTCTACGAAACAGTTCTGCAAACAGGTCATAGCTGTGTTTCGTGATGAGCATCTCAATAATACAAGGGAAGCTGATCTAGATAGAAGTATACGTATCAACGCTGCAAGGGGCTTGCCGAGGTGCTTCGGTTCTATAATTTTGTGAATTGCTGTAAATTCATATTTAATGATATTTAGAAAGTGGTAACGTCAGTGTGTCTATGACCGCTAGCAATATATAAAATTATAATGTAGCGCCGAATAATCGCTCTGTCAATTGAAAATGGGCCGACCAATTGTGTGAGCAAACAAAGGAGACAAGACACAGAAAAAGTACGCGAAGGAGGTGGAATATGAGGATGTATGAATGCGTATGACGACTCACTGATTATGAAGATGACACACGAGGAAACACGGAAATGATTTCCAGAAACTTGGAAGAAGCAGGATGTGTAGTAACGCTGATGGAACCCGGAACGAGACGTAGAGAAGACAAATACGCATGTAAGATTGATAAAGTCGCATGCCATATTTGGGCGTAGAGGAAAACGCAGTGGCAACGAGAGGGGTGATAAGAAGGATTCTTGCTCAACCGAGGAAAAAAGGATCAAGGGAGGAAACTACGGATGGTGTGGAACTCACACTAAAAGGGAAAGGATCACAGCAGCTGACAAAGAAATATAGAGATGCACTCGAGACGCACTTGAGAAAGCAGTGTTGAGGCAACACGGAGTTATGAGAGGACCTCTATCAAAGAATGAGTGACCGAGACACCAAAGGTAGAAGGATTGTAATAAGAAATAGCAGGAGAGAGAAGGAGGATATCAAAAAACGTATTACGAATTACATAGTATATACATGACTATGAAAATACTGTACATTACGGTACAGTATAAAACACGGATAAAATGGTCAAGAATACACACTGGTACTCACCGCGCAAACACGTGTGTGAAAAACAGTAGACCCACTGTAACTAAACAAATAACAGGGTGGATTCAACATACACTGGACATTTCTGGTACGGATATCGATAGAACCAGCGTCTAACACCCTGGAGAACACGTTGCGCTATACATGTATGGAATTCCAAGTAACATCGATCTCGATAGAAGAATATATATCATCCTTTTGAAGCGAGAACGAAAAATCAACAATTTATTTATGGATTAACGATGTAAACATGGTTCAAGTATATATATATATATATATATATATATGAATATCATGCTCCTATATCGGATATATATTGAATATGAGCAATATGCATTGTACATAGAAGTATACCTATTAAGGCATACATGACATCTTTATTTTGAATAATGATATCAATATGCATGACATTAAAAATACGATCGAAATAAAGATGGATGTAATATCCTAAATCCACATTATGAAAAGCTTGGAAAAGAGGAAAATATGAAAGGTTATGAAAAAAGGAAAATGAAAGAAAAACATACGAATAACGATAAGAATGAGAGCGAAAAAGTCAATAGCAAAATCACCCCAAACTTTACATGTACTATTGTGGAAGAAATGACCACTCTCTTTGTTTCCAGGTTATACATCGTAGTCGAATACAATACACACCATTTTTTACAAAGGACATCTAGAATCTAACTGAACACTCGTAAATAATGGAATAGTTAATTACACGGGTCGCTTATCTCAGTCCCTTATACACGAAACTCTCCCGCGCGACACGAGATATAGTTAACGCCATCTCGTACCATATAGTGGAACAATTATCGATCATGAGATGGAGACCTCAGCCGTTGTCTAATATAGGAATTCGAGGGAAAAGTCCGATTAAGTCTACTAAAGGTCATCAGTATTTCGTAAATATATTTAGCTATTTACCGATGACAGACGTCATAATTAGGAACTCGCTGAATGTCACGAAAATCGAAAGTGCGCACTCGACTATGGCCAAAATTGTTCGTAAAGGTACGATGACTATTTTCCTCTCCTTCTATTCAAGCAAAAAGGTGCACGCCATCATTATACCTTTAAATTTTTTGTTATAGTTTAGAAGTCATGAGTTAAATTTTCGTAAAAATCGCGAATAGTAGCAAATGTAACCTAATAGTTTGAAACGAACGAGACTAGATACAAGTTTCAGTTTCAACTTTGCGCGGCACATTTTAGCATATCGCAGCTTTGCGAAAGATTAGGTATACTGTTTAAACACCTTGAGCGACTACGTAGAAATCAACTGCACCTTAGTCAACAACTCCATTACCACCAAGAAGAAAAATCAATGAAACATTTCGGGAACAAATCAAGAAACAAATTATGATCATTATACTTTCCTTTAAATGATTACCGTCAACCAGTTCACCTGCAATCACGATATGTATTCAGAAAGCCAGTCAGTAGGAAGTCGCAATCTGAGCGATCGGTTGCTTTCAATCGCCCAGAAAATTACAGGCTAGTCATTTTCATCAGTAGATCAGAAAGAAGTAGATGTTCAACCTGAGTTAACCCAATCAGATCCTAAGCGATCGTTCCGGATTCAGCTATACACATCTTACCATCAATTTGTAGCAACAAATTAGATGTAGCATCTAATGTAAACGTATTTATCGTCATGATCACTACCGAAAAAACGGAGAAGACCTTCGTAAGAAACAATAAATAAATCGGGATGCTTCAACCCTTCTCTCTGCTCCCTTTTATACTGATACAATCATATACAACAATCTACGATCTGTTCTACAGAATGTATGGATGGACTGTCAGACTAACAAAGTCATGCAAAAAACGCCTGTAGACTAGCAGTTGATTCAAGTTATATGGACAGACCGTACTTCCATTAGGGTTGAAAGATATTACGAAGTTGGAAAATTGTTGACACAACCCAGGAAAATGGCTCCTGATATTAATTCAAATCATCAAATTACATTATATAATTCATGTCATCCTTTCCAATCCCCCCACTTCTGAAAGTCACTCAGATTGTATCGACTAGGACACCGCACCATTTACAAATCACACAAACTCTGTCCATGAGTATGCTACGAACAAATTCGCAAATATCATCTTCATGGATCTCCAACCTTTCACTTTATGCATTTTACTCTATCATCAACAACCAGGCTTCAAAAATTATCAACGATAAGTGATCATCCATCTAAACCCGTATCAGCCGTATAACAACCAAGTTTTCAACCAGCATCAAATGATTCCTACACCGCAATGAAGACCTTCTGATCCAGAACCTTCCACCCCGATTGCTATGCAAGTGGAACTTGATGAGCAAGTTAAATTGTTGCACTAACAAATCTCTGATTTACAATGCATACTCGAAAGTGTCGTGAGGAGCGATGTGGAAGAGGTGGGAATGCATCAAAAAAGGAATGAAGAAGAAATCAAAATATCGTTTGAAGAAGAGTAATAACTGTCAGTCACAAGATTATCGTAAAAACGGCTAGGTCAATAAATAGACGATCTGGTAACTCGAATTCTGATTCTTCTTTGTCTGTCTCACAATCATCAGGCTTCACTAACAACTAATTTCCTGATAAAGAAAGTCTTGGTGATCATTGAATTACTCCTCATAATTCTCTTTCGATCCCTGTTTATAATTCTGAAAGAAATTTTGATGCAGGAAGTCAGGTGCGGGCGTCCAGAAGCATCCATTCTGATCGTCATAAAAACGTTGACAACAATTAGCAGCGAGATGTAAGTCAACAAAGAAGTGGGAGACATGGCCAAGCAACGTTTACATCATGTTTATATGAAAACTATAATAATAAAGCCACGGCGACTAAACACAAATTATATCATGCCACATCCAACGATTTATCATACAACAGCAGGAGACTACGTGGCTCATCAAATGACTACCATCAATCGAAGGCCTACAGAAAATTTGACACCATCTTCAATCTGAGGGAAATGATCCTCTCCATCTACAACCGAAGCAGCAAGAAACATTTCAGCGGTTTGAATGAAGAAATCTGATTCGACCATTAATTTGATTTTATCGCCCTATAGCAACACCCTAAGATAGAAGACGATGACAAGCTTGAAAGCACATTGAAATAAAATGCTCTCTTCAATTACACACAACTCGTTAGGGATGAAAAATATTGAGATGAGGTCAGTAAGGATTTCAAGAAGTCTTCCTTGACACTGACAGCCACCAGGAAGTTTCTGGGATTTTGCCAAGGTTTAGATTCAACGGTTTCAAGATATAATCTAAGAGTGAGGGGAAAGCACTACAAACACTGGTCAAGCAGATTCAATATTTGATACCAGTACCTGACCTTGGTGTCAACGATGAGGTCACTAAGTGCAAATATCTCATCAAAGCGTTCTGCAGCTACAGTTGGTCTAATTTTTCTCAGTCAAACCTTGAGGCCCCTGAAACTTTATTGTCGAAAAACTTCATGCGATGGGCAGTAATCCGCCCATGTTATCGAGCGGTCTTTTTTTGGCGAGAAGGGAAGGATTTATGGAGGATAATACGCGGATATTTACTGCTTCAGGTGGCCGAGCAAGTGTTCCATTAATTGCGCAAGGGCCAGTAAAGCTGGTTCAGTTAAGAAACTTTGCGAGCTAATGAGTAAGGATTACCTCTGATGATCAGGAGCCGTTGACTGAATATTCCACAGAAGAGTAGAGTGAATGACATCTGAAAAGGATAAACACATAAACGAAAAGTATGTACAACGTAGATTGATATCGGACTCTGGGTAGTTGCCAACGAGTTTGATAATGTTGATCTTGCTCAACGATGTTGCCTGCCAATCGCTACTGCCGTTTTTTGACGTAAGTTACCCTTCATTTTTCTTGGTGATGTTAACGGGAAGGACGGTTCTCTATTATGTACCTCGATCGACAGCCCCTCACTGCACCCAAAACGATCATGTAAAAGTGTATGATCCTAAAATAGGGCACCCTAATATCTAAAAATACGACTTACTATTAACACGGTGATGTGGGCCAGTAGCCCGTTCGACTGTAATCGTGCTGCTAATCGACGTTGTTCTGGTTCAAGTCTCGGCGGCGTGATTTTCTACTATTTTTGATATTTGTTTCTGGCCCGAGATTCCTTGGAACATGTCACTGTGGCACTACTTGCTACACGAACTAATCAGCGCATTGCGGGAAATCATCAATAATATTGATAATTTCCCGCAATGTTGAGAACCTATGGTCAGGCTTCATTACAGCCTTTTGACCGCAGACCATATTGGTATGGAATATAAAAACAGTGAAAAGATGGCGCCACTTGTTGAATTACAGAGTAGTACACGTTGCCATATGCAGAAATTTTGCAAAGGCCCAGCATATTATACACGTAATTTTCAGGGAAGAATACTACTTGCCGGTTGCTTATGTACCAACGGAAGAAAGTCTGAAGAATTAACAAAACGAAGATAAGAATTAACAAATAAAGGATACCGGGGAGATGAATCCAGACTACTTCATACATTCAGAAAAAAGAGCAGGTTAGAGAAAAGAAAGACATGGAGGAACCTAAGTGAGAAGATAAAAACTACAATAATGCAACCTCCAGGTCCAGGACGTCCCGATGACGAACGCAGTGACAGCAGCAAAGGTTTAAAAATGGAAAGGAACTCAAGCGATGAGAAAGTTAGTATATAAGGAGACTCAGACGACCAGAATGACCAAATGGAGTCAGCAAGGAAGTATGGAGATGGAGCAGACAGTTTCTTTCCGAGATACCCATATTGAGGACTGCGAGACCTCAAAAGGGGGTGATGATGAAATGAAGAAAGGAATATGGAACAATGGCTTGATGCTAGCTACAGTGGAGAGGAAGCGTTTTACGAAATCTGGGAAGAGGACTTTGTCAATTCTATGAACATGTTTGAAACCCATGTCATGATGTTTAAAGTCCATGAGAAGGAGAAACTAAAAGGCGTAGCATTAATGCTCTCTGATGACGCCTTGAGTAACTTGGCAATGAACACAATAGGATGCAATAATTAGAAGCTATTGATATATATATATATTGAGAAAGTGTTATAACTCAGATAAGAAGAGAGCGCGAATGCCGACGAAGTGCTAAACGAGGGAATAATTGGAAGCGTTGTATAAATCGACGAAAAAATCGGAGGCAAGCGTCTTTGGGAAGTTCGTTAAAAATATTAGTTCTCGCCAAACGTAGAAATATGAAACATATCATTTGGACTATTTCTTTCGCGACAGACCGTTGACGGCCGCAGAAATACCAAGCATTCAGACCAATATTCGAGATCGCATGCCCGAAAAGAGCCAGGGAGCCGTCAATATATTTGAGAATTAATTGAGCAATACGGCCAATTGTGCAGGAATCAACTCAACATACTTGGTCCACCACGATGTAGTACAGGATGACTACTCCGTCGAAAAATAATAGGGGTAGAAGTAAAGCGCGATACCAATCCATAGTATAATAAAAATAACAGAAATTGCAGAATTGCAGTCCAGGGAACTCCTCATACGGTAAAAGACTATGCCCCAACTGGATGAATGGAGTCAAGGACTTCTTTGACTGTGGAACAGATCACAAAGCGAATGAAAGGCATATGAGGGAGGAAGTAAACATACCAATTGATAAATTAATATCCAAACAACCGCAAGCCCTCATATATGTAGAAGATATCGCAATGTTAGTCAACATGACGTTATAAGAAGATGAAAGTGAAGAAATAGTCGGCGCAAAATGGTTAAAAGGCCACTATCCTAATGACGATACTGATATTATGTCGATGAAGGTGCAAGACGCTTTAGCACTCGAAATTGCACTATCGAATAACGACTATATTCATGGACGCAAATATAGCTGCAGCATGGCAGCTGTGCTCGCGATAATGCATAAGAATGTGAAGGATGATGGAGATGGAGAATTCAAGGACATTACTATAGATACAGATGGAAATATGATGTCATTAATGAACCAGTTTTAATGTAAAGAGTACGAAAAGAAATTCGGATGAAAAATTCCAATACGCCCATCATGGAAGAAGAGACTCTAGGGTATAGGCGGATTGGTAGAGGTTATAGGTTAGTGTACAATAAAGACTTCATCTAGCAGATTGGAGGTTTTTATTGACGTAGAATCAGCGATAATGATGAACTACGTCCTTCGTTCCTGTCTAACAAATACATGCTGCAGACCAATCTGGACATAAGTTTTCATGGAAGCTACCTCCATATTGGCCCGCTCAGGCAAATCATAACAATGGAGAAGTACTTGTTCATCCATCAGTGGTCTGCACAGGATACACTATATTTTTTATAGAGAAGACGACTCGCGAAGGATCCATAGAGGATTTGTGAACCCTTCCGTACAAGAAACGTACCAAATTTTGAAAAGGTCTAACACTGAGGATATTAGAGAAAACATTATGAGTGAGATAACCAAGATAAGTGAGGATTGAAACATTTTCCTGAAGAACGAAACTACCCCCACGCCAGTTTAGGCTGACAATAAGGACGGATTTCTTACGATTCAACAACTGTTTAATCGTTGATGCCATGTTAATTGTCAGTAGTTTCATTACGTGCATGTTCAAATCTCCACTTTTGGTGTAGTTACATAATGTTGAATGACGTCTGTTATCAACCAATATGTCCGTTTAGTACGTGCAATATCTCGCAGTACATATGAAATATTTGGTCACTATTAAGGTTGAAAAAGTGGTACTTTAAATTAAGAGAGGAATGCTTTCGGACCAGTCCATAATTTAGTCTATCTATCCAAATGAAATCGATATTATGTACTACACACTACATGGGAAACCAGAAAAGAGCAGGTCCTAGTAGCACTCAGTCAACTTTTGGTTTTACAATGGTCTTTTATGGAACTACCAATTGAATAAAGTCCAGTTCTGGCTAAATTTTTATTTTTGTACTTTTGAATTTGAATTTACAAAAATTAAATAAGTAATTTTTGCAAAATTTGTACAACTGCTTATGGAGTTGTAACTTTTGAAAATAATTATTTGTTAAATGCGTTCTTGTATCTTGATCACACCTGTGATAAATCGGACCTGGTATTGCTCGACAAACAGTACACGACACACATAATTTCTAATTATGTTTGTTTTTATTTCCAAGAATTACAACTCCCAACGGATTTGTTCAAGAACTATTAATAGATTTTACTATAGAATATGAATAATGCGGTAAATTCTGATTTTTTTAAAATTTGTGACGTAATAAACAGATACATGTTTCGTATAAATTGCAACTAAATTAGAATCATAGAAGTTTCTAATCTCAACGGAGGTTCTTAGACATCTGATTTCAGTTCCCGTTTATCCTCTACGTACATCTGACTTCTTCCATGACCATGACCATCATCACTTCCATTCCGATCTGATTCTCTACTGTACTCTTGAAATGATGTCGGAATAGGTTGGGGATTACCTACCGGCATGGTGAGCGACCATATCCATATGAGATCGCGTGTGTCAATTTCTATAGTGCAGTATGAGGTACATATGGTATCTCATGGAAATACTTGTGCCTTTCCATCCAGCAACAGCATGTTAGACATAACCATTTCCAACGAAAATTAATTGTGCGGGAATTTGTATTTCTTTCATTGTCAAACAAGTGGCAATTTGTTCCTTATACCCATAAGTGATATGGACATAAGGATGGGACCCAGGTACTATCCATATAGATACAAATTATAATGCAGTCTTCATTGTGGAATATACAGGGGAACCAGTGGGTGTGACATCAAATCACTGTGACCGTGTTGCAGTGGGAAGTGCCATCTAGTGAGTAGAAAGCGACTGCCCCCGTTTGTAATTCCTGTCCGCCATTCACAATTTTTATATATATTCGAGGTATGAGAAAGCAATCACTTCGGATACTATGGCTCTTCGGCAGAGGCGCTTCGCGTTGTAGATTTTGAATAAAATCTGTATGACGGAGTTAGTGAATCAGTCAGCAGCACAACGTACCCTAATTGGCTCGTGAGTACGATATTTTTGGCGAAGGAAGCATCGCTATAACCAATTATTTGTAGATTGTACAGAGCTAGTGACTGGAAGGAGATGATTATCTGGTATAGATTCCAGTAGTTAGTTGATTGGTGTTTTAAATATTGAAGGAGATTTATTTTATGTTGTTTCGGTGATTTGATCGAGTTAAAAAATCTGAAGAAGGCAGCCAGATCGAGTATGCGAAAGCCACGCCAGTCGCAATCGCATAGATCTGAAGTCTGGAAATGTAGAATTGGGAAGAAGAGGGGCTAAAGTAGCGAGGTAGTGCTGCTGTATTTGAATTGGGTTCAGGTCGGTGTCAAGTTGGAAAAAGAAACCAGAAACATTGCACGGAAGCGAGTCGAGTTGTTTTATTTCGAATCTTTTGTCCGTTTCATTGCATAGTTGTTTGGATGAAGAGTTGCCTGCTCGAAGAATGTCGTCCACTTAGGTTTCTGTTAAATCGGTTAAGATGTTGTTGCGATGAATTTAGTGTAGTGATGAGTCGGAGTGCAGTTTTCTCATACCGAGGGAGGTTATGTGATTAAGTTGAAGCGTCTGAAACCAAATGTCACTGGATTCTGAAAGGCCATAAAGAGGTTTCAGAATCTTTATATACTGGTCCGATGTCAACTCGAGCTCTGGGGTTGAAGAGTCCAAGAAGAGGTCACGCGCAATAGGGATGACTGACTGCAAGAAGGCTTCGGTCGCGTCTGAACTGCAAATTGAGAAACCGTAGATAGTTTCTAATTCTAACAGTTGGCGTATTGACGAAGACTGAAAAGTCTATGATGAATGTACCATAAAACTTTTAACTTGTCTCTATGCCCCCAATGACAAAGCGAGCTTTGTGTACAATTTCACGTCTATTGTGGATTATAGGGCTAGTAAAAATCTAGCGGAGAGGATGTTGGAATTTTCCGGCACATCTTCTCGTAGTAGTACTTTGAAAGTTTCACGGCGTCTCAAATTGCGGATTTCTTTTCGTCTAGCTTGAAGCATCTCAGGAGTCCTCCTACGAGGCTCCCTCAGTAGGATAATTTCTGTCACGAATATGTCTTCAGCGTCATACGGTGTGTTAAACTTGTCGAAATTTGGTTGCAGATCAGGGCAGAAGGAGGTTGAAAGGCTTCTGGGATGGAGGTAGGGTTTAATCTGTGAGACCGAGAACGGACGGGATTTACCACTTTCATTGTCAATGATGAGTACCAATTTTAGTGTTCTATCAAATGAGGCATTGGGGTACGGGTGCAGGTATTCCCCATTCTTGTTCAAGGGTCCTTTTTCTCTCCACATGAGCACTTTTCAACAATTTATCAAGTAGCGTCTGCTGCTTCGCCACATTATGTCGAAAGATGCGAGTAACTCGTATTGTGTCCATATGGGCCTTCATTTCGCGACATATTTTGAAGGAAACGGTGCCACGATCGTTTGTTGTCTGCCTCTGTTATTGTTGGTTAGGAATCGCAATCTTTGGATAGTCTCCAAAAAGGAGAACCGAGGGAGCAAAGCCGTCGGGCCGGATATGTCATTGATGGCTTCTACCACGACTGCTGAGATGAGGTCGAAATCAGCCTTGGGATTTTGATGTATAATCTTTGGAACGGTGGTGCGGTTGAGCTCATGATACCATTCGCACACTATGTAACCATTATGGGCTTCCATCCCAGTCTTTTGGACCCTAATGCCGTCCAGGGACGCCAGGATTACGAAAGGATCGCCAAAACTAGAACATTGGAACACTATTATTCTATTTGGCAGCCCA
>JAULBU010040284.1:0-14597 GCA_032358235.1 Odonthalia washingtoniensis | reverse complement strand
ACCCAAACGAATGTACAAGTCGAAAGATACAACCGAACGATAAAGTCCGCGATACGCAGCTACTTGGAGGATCACCCCGAGGATTGGGACCTCTATACGGGTGCGCTAACATACGCCTACAACTGCCAACCACACATTTCAACAGCACTAGCACCGTTTTAACTGTTATTATCACGCCCTCCACCGGCATTGGCGTTGAAAGAAGAACCATCAAGATCACAAACGCCAAAGGAGGCCAGGGACACCTGGAAGGCATGTTTGGAAACGTCCCTTTGTAAAACGAAGGGGAAGCTTGACCAGGCACAGGCCCGTTACAAACGTAACTACGACGCCCGACTAAGGTGGCAAACGGAGAGAATCTTACCAAGCGACTGGGTTTCTTACACGTCGAACGACGGAATGAACGGAAACACCGCCATAAACTGGCTGCGGTAGCTGACGACCCGTATAAGGTTAATGACGTAACAGGAGATACAGTTGTAATTGAACGACCCAACAGGTTCAGAGAGTTTCACGATCATGTGTAGTCCTGGCACCCGAGCCACGCACTCTAGAGGAAATTTAACAAGCCATACGTCCACTGCCGGCGAAGAATTGAATATGAAGTCATACCCGACTCCGTAGGAGGACAAAAACCGTAAACTATTCCATTCATGAAACATGCCTCAGGACGATGACGAAAACCATAACTTCTTTAATGACGCACAACTCCCTCAAAGGAAGGACAGAATAAGAACGACGACCTTGAATCCGAACAGGAGATGAAAGAAGAACCAAAAACATTGAAAAGATAACTTCAACTCGGAACAAACTGAGGATGAACAGAGCCCGTCCGGGGAAGCAGACCCACACCATGAGATAGTGGACAACCACCAACAGTCGGAAGAAACAGAAGAATACATCATCGAACGGATAGTGAACCACGGCATCAAAACAGACAAACAGCACCCAAACACAAAACTAGGAGAATTAACTTACCGAGTCCGGTGGTACGGCTACACACCGGCTGAGTATACCTGGGAACCCATCAAGCACCTCTCGAGGAACAAGTTAGTGAGCTACTATAAAATGAAGAAGATTGAGTTGCCATCCGATATCAACAACACAATCTCCGGATAGAATCGGCTTAAATAGTCCCCAAAACTGATGATCAGAACCTAGAAACAAAGAAAATGATAATGAAACAAAATCTGGCAATCAGACATGGATTGCAGTGTTTGTTGGACAGTAGCGCCATTGTGGATGTTACAACGTCATTCACATCGATAATATTGACGTTCTTGTCTAAACGCTAAAATGGGTATACACGTGTAACAAAAAACGTTTTGGTCCACGTGTACAAGAAAGTGTGATGGCAGCAAAAATGACTACAACGGCGACAAAGCCAGAGGAACAAACCATCCGCAACAGACGCAGACTCCAACCCAACATCACACACACTACCGACGGAAAAAAACAAAACAAAACAGAACCTGGCAACTGGACATGGATTTCAGTGTTAATGGGACAGTAGCGCCATCGTGGATGTTACAATGTTATTCACGTCGGTAATATAGACGTTATTGGTTAGACGCTCAATTGAGATTACACGTGTAAGAAAAATATTTTTGGTCCATGTGTACAACAAATTGCGAAATGAATAGAACTCACCGCATGGCGGCAAAATGACAACAACGACAGAAAAGCCGGACGAACAAACCATCCACAACGGACGCAGATATAAACACAACATAAAACACCCAACCCATGATGTGGGGGGCGGGGAATCGCGACATTTTGGCGCTTTCAACATTCAACCTAATAGATGAAATTTTCTGGAACAGTCAACACTACACTAGTGGTCGTCTCCCCAACATTACACTCCGAATCATCTAATCCTGGTTCAGAACGACAAAACTTACCGCTACTTCACAAGCATCGGAACAATACACCTCCCGAACAAGAGGCAGTAAAATACGCAAAACGGATAACTTCATCTGGTTATGAATCAATAAAAAACCCTAAACACCAAACTCTAAAAGAGGTAGCCAAATAGCTGGCACGAATTAAAAACGTGATGAAAACAAACAGACTAGATCAAATCTAAGAAAGGCGACCACAGAGATACCCGCGTAACTCAGCCCAACTCCCGGTGAGGTAACGATCGTCAACCCCAGACTAACAGAAGAACTCCCTGATCACTCCAATATCATAGTCGGTACCAATAACAACACTCTCGGACGCTGGAGGTAGATGAGAAACAACTGCGGAAGCAGGACCAGCCCAGACATAAACAGAGCCATGAGCCCCGGATGGTCCCCCATACGAATAGACCGAATGATCAGATTTCTCCATCCCGGCATTGTAGTTATCTCAAGAACCAGCACCGCTCGACGGGATACGGTCATCACCATCATCACGGTCATCACCAGCAGCAGTATCAACCCAACTATCTGGGACAGTGTCAAAGTTGAAAACCAACGGGTGACCCTCAGGAATCGGTGCACGCTGCCGAGCAGAAAAATTCTTCGCTTCCGCTACGCCAATAGAACTAGAAGCGAAAGGATCGTAATAAAACCAGTCAGTCGTGGGACCAACTCGCCCGGG
Source organism: Odonthalia washingtoniensis (assembly GCA_032358235.1). NCBI lineage: Eukaryota > Rhodophyta > Florideophyceae > Ceramiales > Rhodomelaceae > Odonthalia > Odonthalia washingtoniensis. Next base: position 12,011 of record JAULBU010040284.1, on the reverse strand, counting down.
TTGTCGATGCCTTCGACATAGAGCTAAAACGATTCGTGAGATCGGGAAGATGAGATTCCGCTGAGAGGAAAAAAGGAGGACTCCGAGAGGGAAGCACTCCGGGAGGTGCAAAGGAGGACGACGATAGGGAAGGACGCCGAAAGGCGCAAAAGAGGACGCCGAGAGGAGAGAAGGAGGACCCCGAAGAGAAGGGAAGAAACGAGGATGAAGATGGAAGGAAAATCCGCGAAGCAGATAATGTTGAAAGAATATGAAGGTGGTACAGGTAAAAGGGGAAGAGAGAAAACTACAAGCGGTAGGTCAGGTATGTATAAAAGGGGGATATATAGTGTCAAGATATACACTATCAAGAAAATTAAAGTACAGTTCATTTCTCGGAAATAATGAATTATTCATTTATTCAAGTAACGAATGATTATTTCAGATACACGTGTTTCGAATTTAATAGATTCTACTGTAGTGATTTGACCACTTACCAACAGTATGATTCTATTACACGTGTTTCCACTTCTTGATTCCAGTTCGAATTATTTCGAACCCATTACACATACCTCTTCTCGTCTGGTTGAGAGAAAACAATAGCGATCGCTAGACACATTCAAAGTGATTTATTCAGATTCAGAATTACTCTCAAAACTGGCTCACCACCAAGTGGATCAACGAAAGGAAATCCCGCACAACCTGCTGTCGAATAATAAACGACAACAGAGAAAAATAATACCGTCGATTATTGCAGGCTTCGGATTGCCAGAAGTCGGCGGGAAGTACTAGCGTACTTTCGGATCACGAGCTCGTAAAGATACTTATCGTATCAGAGCTACGTTGTCACCCAGTTGGGATTTAGCGAGACATTGAGAACCGACCTACACTGACCGAATTCAACGAATTATCATTGGCTAATAGCATTATCACTTTATTCGTTAATTGTATACAGATTTCATAGTATCACTTTGTTCTGACGTTAAATTTACTTTCTTTCCTTTTTTACCGATCATCAATAATAACGTGAGTTAGGATTGATAACCCATCACCGCTCTTGATTATTAATAAACTTTTCTTGTTATTGTTATTACGCGAACCAAAACAGATATAACAGTAGACAAATCTCTGACGGTTTCGACACAAGCGAACTATATTCTTTCGTCTCCCTACCGGCACGCCATATGGGCGACAGTTGGTTAAAATCCGTGTGTTCAATCACACCTAAGAGACCAAGGTACTCGTCCAAATTCTCTTGATTGCCAAGAATGGGAACGAGATCCAGCTCCCGACTGAATGCAATTGTGTGACGGGAAACTGCCCAAAGCCGTAAATTATCATACAATTTCTGAATAAGAGTCTTAGCCACCATTTCAGTGAAAGAAACAAACCACAAACCGCTATTGGGGTCAATATGCATCTCCGTCGAGAAATAAGGAAAAGCACGAAGGAAGTTCAGCAAGACAAGCCCTGGGGACCTCAACGCGACCCCAGTTTTTGGTAAGCTTTACCCCTACCATTGTTACACGTGTTAGGGCGGAAATGATGATGAGTAACGAACAGGTACGGAACGGCCAAACCATTCGTCGAACCAAAGCGACCCTCGTCCATAACCTGGACTTTGCAGTATGCGGAATTCTTTCGAAAATAACCCAACTCTGCCTCAATACAGGGTTTCGTGAATAACATCTCCTCATTCGCTACTATGAGATTTTCTCTCCAGCCTTCGAGCAACTTTGATGAGACGTGATGGACATTAGAAACATACTCTATCTCCCTTGTGTACGATGGAGGCACAAATCAGCACGGATATCACCCGGAAGTGGCGTAAGATGAGGAAACGGTTCAAACCGGCAAGAGTAGCCTTAGAAAAATTCACGCGGACCCCGCGATAGTACGCCCATGACCGCATCTCAAGTCGGCATGTTAAAAAAACTGGCGCCGCCAGGATTCACTTTTCATAGCCGACAACGGGATACCCCCGGAAAGAAACCGATTCTACACGTAACGAGGTATGGTAGAACCATCCAAGATGGCTGTCTTGTCGAACCAAGGAGGCACCCCATATAGACTTGGGTCGTCAAATGGACCGGAGTCGTCATAAGCAATCGGTGCCGGGTAGGTATTGTTCCACGAAGCTAAAAAGCTAATTTGTCGCCTATCCCCATCTCGAGTAACATTTACATCCACTATCGGTCGTACGGGAATCGGATTAACAACGGGAGTAGGAGTACGGGGAGTGATAGCTTGCGACGAGATGGGTGGCATATCTGCTTCCAGGGCAGTAGGCTCAGACTCTCTTGAAGAGGTTGGAAAGGAAGATCGTACAGAATCTGAAATTGCATTAACGAGCGAAGTTTCTTTGTGTACGGAGTTGGTGGTGATACGAATTTCTTCGGTAGTGGTTGTAACTTCTGACTCTACATGGCCAGTTGGAGGATCGAAACCACTCAGGTTTTTAAGTAACAAAACGTAAGGAGTAAATCCGGTAATGAAAGAACGTCAAGTGACGAAGGGAAGACAAGACACAAACAGGTATAAAATCGAATTATTCGAATCGCTCGATCAATTCAAGGATTGGAATGAAGTAATGATCGACAAAACCTTTTTTGGGCCAACACATGGTGTCTTGCCCTTCAAGAGGAGGTCGTGTGGTGCAACTCGTTTTTGGACAGGTGCGTGTTTTAGTGACTTTTGTCATATTTTTTATTTTGTGTCGGACAACAATTTTTGGGTGGCTTTTCACAATCGCCACGTGTATCTAGGATATTGTTGCCCATTACACTGTACCGGTGGCTCCAGCTCCACTACTTTATACAATACGCTCCCCTGCCATTAGGCAGCACTTGGAGCCTACTTAAGAGGTTTTTGCGTGTGCCTCTCTTCAATCCTAATAAATTCAATCGTTTCTCAGACTTCATATACCCCCGAAATTGCATTCGTCGTGATCTACAAAGATCCTCCCGATCTAATAGAACATCGTTGCGCCAGAATTAGTAGAATCCTCGCCCCACAATTGTGATTCCGAACCGGCGACCGTTAGTAGTGTCAACTTCAGTAACCGCCCCAACCGCATCCTTCATCACGGAGTAAGCTTTGGAATATCATATTACTCACGTTTTCGCGCACCTTTTGACCATCCGACCTACGTCGTCTATCAACCATATAGGCTTCTTACCCACGCCGGGACGACAGCCACCTACTTAATCAATTGTCATCTTACCTCCCCTTTCTGGTGGAGTGCACTGCCCCCACTAGATACCGTGGAATGAGGAATAGGAATAGCCTTAGTGCCGTTTTCCTTCCTTGCTTTCTGGAAGTGCATTGCACTACAGTAAACTATAAACCAAATTGCTAGACTGAAGGGAATGAAGATGAGAATGGAGTTTATCCAAATGTGGGTACTACCGAGTTAACATTAGCAAGAACACGGGAGGTTCGGAGAGGGATGTTTTTGAAACAGATTATTTAGACGGAAGATGTTGGAACTGTAGATGGTGATTGTGGTGAGCTTCTTGAGGAGGATGATTGTATAGAGCCATCAGATGGTTCAGGTAGTGATCAAATAAGGTAGAATACAAGAATTGAAGAACCAGAAAGTACTGCCTTTGTGGCAGCGAAAAGGGAAGCAATTCGACATCTTGATGGACATACTGAGACTTTATGGAATAAAGAAGAACAGATTGAAGGAAGTATGACTGCAGAAGTTTACAAAAATGGACGAGATGTTAAGAGGAGACGGGTGTTGGCAGGTAGACCGCGGGGATCTCAAAATCGAAAAGAAAATGACGGAAATGAGACGGAAGATAAAAGGAGTGGGTCTCAATGGAGTCAAAAAGAAGCGTTGATACTGGCGAGAGCATGGATAAATCAAACGAAACTGTTCATACAGACGGAAGATAGCATTTGGAATGGAATTGCGAACTTTTTTACTAAACATTATGGCATGAAATTGACGAAGGACTCTATTCAGTGCAAATGGGGACAGTTTGTGCTTGAATGTCAACTATGGAACGTAAGCTACAAGCAAGTACTAGGAATGAACCGAAAGGGAAAGATTAAAAGGGAAACGTTATTGAAACAGACCTATGAAATTTTCAAATTTCGTAGACAAAAGAAAAAAGAAACGAACTCTGGAATTGGAATTAGCTTTAAGTATGTTAAAGCCGCTGAATTATTTGGTACAATACAAAAATTTGGCAAGGTAGATGAAACCGTTGGTATGAGAATAGAACGTGTAAGATAATTTGGCAGTGTCGGCAATAGACGGAATAGTGACGAAAATTCTGAAGTGGCCTCAAACTGTAATGGAGACGGTGTTGTGCAACATCTCGATTTTGAGTCTACGGCAACGCGTAACCAGAATACTGCGGTGAAAAAAATGAAAAAAGTGATGGAATTGGGAGTTCCAGTAATTTTCAACGTAGTCGCTGGAGATATTCGTAGAGAAAGGCCTACAGATGATGATCCGGGTTCAGACTGAAGGAATAATTTACGTACCATACGGGATTTAGATAAACTAGGCAATGTGACGGCTGAGATTACATCGGAAAAAAGACCATCTGGTATCAAGGCATAAAAACGGGAGTTCACGAAACGGGACACTGCTGTGGCAAAAGAAACGTTGGATGTAATCTGAACGGAATTGAATCGGACGAATGACATAATGGCATCTCTGAAAAATTAGCAAGCTCGTACCTCTGAATTGAAAAGAAGGTACATGGATTTAAAGATTTTACCGGAAGGGTCTCCTGCCTATAACAAGGCGTTGTGGAATATTTCAGAAAATCTGAGAGGAAAGGAGTGAGTAATATTTTATATTAAGTTATAACATGCGGATGTAGTACTACACATTCAAAACAGTACTGTATTTTAAAAAATATAAATAAAGGCAATCACCGTTGTGGAACATGTTACCCGAAGATGCCCCGAGACTGCACAGTAGATCGTGTTGAAAAAACATATTTGAAGGTAATGAAGTAGTTTCAGGTAACTATGTATATAAAAACCAGTTGGTGTAGTAAATAGTTGCATCAGAGATCGATGCTTCTGTTAATAATAATATAAACTACCAAAACCGTTCAGGTGTGAGTTATATCAAATTTCGGGTGTGTGTGAATAAGGATGGAATTAGGGGAGTTACTGTGCATATCATTCGAAGAAGAAGAAAAAGAATTGAATTGGCCATGTTGGTGGTTACTTTAAATCAAAATAGTCTGCAGTTGTAGGGATTCTGGAAGAAATTAACTGTATGGACATGAACATGTTGAAAAGTCCGGTAGCTTTATATGGCTACCGGAATTTTCAACATTTGTTGTCCCCTTTATACGCCTACTATAGTGGGAGTATAAATGGGACAACAAATTATTGTCGCGGTGTTTCTTCGTGGTTGAAAGATTACGTATGTCAAAACCCTACTTACTCAGACTGTATACTTAAACGTTGAGTCTTAATTCCAAGAGTCTTGTACTACAGACTACTACGACATGATCTACTACAACCCCTTCCGGGTTTCTGGAAACAAAGTGAATTGTATCGGACACAAGTGTTTACAAACGGATATGAAGGTTCTATCTTCATTGCGAATGTTAAGCACTGGAACATCAGTTGACATTTTGGATGATTGCGTATACATGGAGGTGGAAACCATACGGCAATATTTTACTCAGTTCTGTGGTGATATAATTTAAATGTATGGTGGTATCTACAACAGATTTACAACGAGACATGAGTTCATCTGTATACAGGATTGTTTTTCCGAAAATGTTTTTCCCGGTTGCATTAGAGCTGTGGATTGAATTAAATATACATGGAAGAACTCTCCTTGTGCAATGAAAAGTCAACATCAGAATTCATGGATTTTGAAAAGTACAATTGTTCAGTTCGAGAGTTTGTGCGACCATGATCTGTACTGCTGGTCATGGTTTTCAGGGAGACCAGGTAAGAATATTGAACTAAACTTTCTTACGAGGTCACAATTATTCACAAGTATTCTCAACGAGGCATATGACGTAATAGTATCGAACAGTTACAGTATAGAACAATATGGTGACTATCGTTACATGCTCTACTTTCTTGTCGATGGTATATACGCGAATTGGTACCTTTTTACACATCCTATGACCGGATCTGTAAACAAGAAGAACGAAAATATTCCTTTAAGCAAGATTCTGTAAGAAAAGATGTGGAGCGACTGTTTTGAATATTGCAATCAAGATTTGAGATTCTAAGCCGTGAAAAATGATGGTGGGAACTGGACGAGACCATACGCATGTCGAATGTGTTCGTTATATTACGTAATTTTATAATTCGTATGAATCAATTACGAGATCAAGAGCACCATGAGCCTGTAACAGCATATGAAGATAGGACAACAGATTCCGAAAACCTCAACATGGACCAGTCGGCAATTGAGTGGATATAGAATACGTCTAATACAAATTTAGAAAATGTAGAAAGTTACGAATATCTGGCGGACATGGCAATGATCCATGATATGCGTTATACATATCAAGAAGAGCATTTCAAGTTGCAATCCGGTTTGGTATCTCATAACGAAAAGGAAGAGGGCTGGGATGTTTATCTGTTTCTAAATATGAAAGAGTTCTTCATTCAATATTTAAACAGACTGTTATGGTTCTCCTTACTGTTTGCTTACTCACCTTCATGAACCTTTAAATAGGCAATGGTTGACATTATGAGCTATGTATTACAACGAAAAACTTACTACGTGCCGTTATAGATCTTTAGAAACCTAATGATACAGCAATAAAATAGAAGCGACGTGTATTTTCATTATGTAACAGAATAGTTGTGTCATTTCCATAACAAAACATGTTATTACAATAAATTATTCTGTATACATGCCGCATATTAAATTGGTAGTATAAAATGTCAAACACATAGATCAGCATCATGTACAATATCCATAACGGTTTATATTACATTTGCAACGTGGTCATCATGTAGCTCTTCAATAAATCTCATAAAACGGATGGTATAGCACTCATTCTTCACCCTGAACGGTGAAGAATAGAGAAAAGCGTTTATAATTTTACGTCATGTAAGAAATTTGCGTACTAGATTTCTTCGATAAGAAACCTTGAATGAAAAAAAGATGATCCCGACATCGGATTTTCAAAATTTCTTCTATTTCGAATTTGGACACTGCCATACTTTACATATTGTTTTAACCAATCGGGAGGAACAATTTGTCCATATGTTTTGATAATTTTATTCACAACATGAGTTTTGACATTTGGTTTCCAGAACAACCCTCAACACATGTGATTTTGGAAAATTAAAAAAATGTGTTAACTTCACGGATGCTGTAAATATTGTAATTCATATTGTATACAGTACGTAAATGTAACCAATATGTTTATACAATCATTGCATAAAGATATGGGTTACATGTATCTGTACGACACATCAACATGCTTTGGGTCCAAAAACTTAAAAACACCAACATACTCCGCAATAAAATCAAGAAACATCAAAAATTATTCAAACGCTACATTAATCATTATTTGAAAACAAATGAAGAGACACAATGAAGAGACAAAAAAATTATCATATCGGTTTAGGAGGTTCCATTAGGTACATGAGGCTCATTCTGCAGATGTGGGGTTTGATCAGGCTCAATTTTAAAACACTCAAGGAATTATGTACTCGATACCACAGCATATATTACATCATTGATGAGGTTATTCATGAACACACATATCCTCTCACCTATATTAAGCACTCTTATGTGCATTCAGCTCACCGACTCTTCGTATATCCCTATCAACGTTTCCGATTGGTAAAATTACGCAGATATCTCAGATTCCCTTACTCGCGTCGCTGTTAGTTCCGTGGTGAGGCACTGGATCCGAGCTGCCGATCTGGCCTTTTCTTTTTATTTCTCTCGATCTTTGCACTCATTTGCAGTCAGTATTTGTGATTGTTCCTTAACACGGTCATTAGTAGTTTTCAGTTCTTCTTTCGATTTGCTAGTACCCTCATCCATGTGAATCCACTCAATTACCTGCGCGAAGAAATTACTGGAATTTTCTGTAAACGCGTAATCGGTTCTCCCAAGTAGTTGTACAATAAATAAAACAACTTTAGTGTATCATCCGATCCCATCACTGAAAAATTGATTACGGCTGTGTTAAAATTACATATCCTGTTCTGAGCTCTCACGATGTTCATTACTGAGAATGTTTCCAGGTTGCTGTGATTCCCCATACTTGTACCGATACTTTTAGAGTGTTTCCACAAACAATTCTCTACACGTGTACATGGGCTCACCTTTCACAATGCGTTTCGGTATAGCGATTTCAGGAAACACCCGTACTTTCCAATAATTCATCTTACTGTTTGAAAAGTTGTATTCACGCTCCTCAGCATTCGGTACATCGACAATTATACTTCTATCCCAATTGTAGTGGACAAATGGATGTATCCTTTACCTCCTCAAAACATCCCAATCAACTTCACCACATCGTCTAAATGCAACCAATACCTTCTTTACATCATAGTCAGAATCGTAGAATAATTCAACTGAAATCAGATCGGAACAATATTTTTCCAGTTGAACTGGTAGCGGGATCATAATTACATATATATTACTATGTGTAATCCTTGGATCAAATAGTTTGAATATTCTTATACCATGACGGCACGAATGTAAGAAAGTAGCGCTAAACAACTCTATAGCCATGGTAAAAACTTGACAGAATACTAAACAGTACATTTCATTCCCATGTTTCCAAGTCACCTTAGTGATGATCCGATAGAGGAAGTGATGGTGGTGGTATAATAATTGACGGCCACATTATTACAGCCACAGCTGGAACAGGCATGTAGAAGCTGTTCCGCTTTTGACCTGGAATCGCAAAAACTCCAACTTCATGCGACCCTAACAAGCATTGATTTTCACGTGTTCGAACCTCGAGAGACCTTCCCGGTTTCAAAATATGCTTCATAGAACTTCTCATTCTCCTATTAAACATAGATTTATAATCATGGAAGTATCTCTTTCCAATCATGTACCACTCAGTTATAGGATTCGGTAGAATAGATGGAACATAGTGAACAGATTTCCACGTATTACGACATTGTTTCAAACTTACTATTAAATCCACTTCACGGTACTGATAGTCAGCTTCCTCTCGGAGTCTAACCCAGAACCTATCGGAAGGTTGAATCGCAGGGTTATTAACTGGTGTCTCCCCGGTATTTGCCCACAGTTTCACCCATTCCATCTGACGGATATACGGCGTTGATCCATCACCCATCATTCTACCATCTGGATCATTTTGCATGCACTCAAATCACATTCTATCAACTTTATGCTCACGTCAACTACAAGAAATGAATTCATTGACATCTGTTAGTGACATTCCTTTTATTCCATAGTCATTTAGTTTAAATATATGATCTTCTTTCCAATTGGTAAGGGAATGATAAAATCCTTTCCAAAGTTATTTATAAATTGCTCCGATATGATGACATAAAGTGACGGTCTCTGTTCATATCTCATGGTAAATTTTGTTAGTCCAATAGTAACAGGTGTGAATTCATCATCACGACGGTCTTCAATACGGGAAACCGTTCCATAACTTCTATCCGGTTGTCCTACTACTATTTTTATTACATATTGGCAGCTTTCCACTTGTTTCTTGATATAAATCAGTCTGGTTGAAGGTTACGCTTCTCCCAAATCTGTCACTATTCGTTCCGGAAAAGGTAAAATGTGTTAATATCAATATTGTAAAACGTTAAGTTCTACATGACATATTTTGTATTGTATTATATACGAAAAGAAAAGGTTATACATGCACATGTTCAAAGTTTTCATGACTATTTAGTTTTCAAATTTAAACATCTAACGGTTGCCATAGTCATATCCGCACCACTCAGGTGTACTAAAAGACCTTCTTCAATGACAGATATATATTTTCCACATGGTATTATTTTTCCACGCTCAGCTTCGTTGGATGATTTGCCTTCTTCCTCAACTTCCACCCGTTCGTTAAAAAACCGTTGCAATACTCTACACCCTGATTTTCCATCTGATTTCTTTCTATACGGTTTATGGTTTTAGTCACTTGATTGTAATATATGCTTTATGCACTTCACACGCCGTTTTGTTATTTTCATACACATTTCCCACACAAAACAGTTTCAGGAAGTGTACATAATTGCCACTAAATGTTTTATTTATTGAAAACATTTCTACAACACTGGTTTTGCCTTATCTGTTATACCCTACCTCCTTCGATAGCTATCATTTTCTTATATTTCATAGCACGTAACACATTTTTTAATTCATAATTTACGAAACCCATCTACTAAAAAATATAGAATTACATGGCGTTCCCCGAGACCCATATCGGTGTTTTAAAACTCTGCAGAATTCCAACAAATATGACCTGACCTTACGCCCATCCAAACTTTCATTCCCACACTATATTGTTTCATAGGTACCATTTATGATGGTATATAATACACTCAACAATTTCACGGCAGTTGTAAAAGGAAAAGTTTTCCGTCCTTTCCTGTATCGTCACCATTTTCCCGTGTCTCCAGGTCGGATAGCACCAATTCGGTTTTCAGATGTTTTAAACAGTTTTCGTAACATTGAACATTTCCTTGAATGTACAATCTGCGCATGCATCGTCGTTCAAGATGAAATTTGGCACACTCTCTACAAAGTGGCTACCTTTGCTATTTCCATATCGTTTTTTAGTATTAGACTCCTCTTGATCCATCTCATTAGATACTGATATGTCTTTCACAATTTCTTCCAGTAACACCTGCTGTTGCTTCTGCAGTTCCATTACAATACTTAGCAGTTGTCCAAGCTGTATACTGAGATCTCCCTGCCGTTCGGTTTTTGTTTTCATACCACAAACAGAACCTGGACTGACGGACCTAACACTCCTGTTGTAGTTTGATTCCATTTAGTCCACAATTGTAGACACTACTTCTCTCAATTCTAATTTTGGGACGACATCGATGCCAAACTGGTTTGTGATAATTACGCCTAAATTATGTGAAACTTTAATGCCAACGGTTACTATCTCCGTACTTTCTCCATAAACTCTCGGTCACGCATATACACACATGTAATTCTGGAAACCAATCATGACAATCCCTATGTATCACACTTGAAAAGGTACTGTCCATACCACAAATCTCCTGCTCTACTGTCATCTTTTTATTCCACAACATCACTTTAATTCCATATTTCTATTTCTTTCCGAACTTTCCCATTTTCTTGCACTCAGTTCAAAGTCGTGTCATCTCACTATCAATTCATTTTATTTTACAAATATAATTTCCAATTGGTCATCTACCTCTACATTTATCTATATACTACACATCTCGCGACTGTATGAGTAGTATTCCTGTGTTTTGATTATTGAAATAAAATGTTAAAACAAAAGCTCAGTACCGTCCTACGCAGAAGGTGTACATGTTCCACCGGACTGTATCCACGTCTGTTTAAAAAATATAATAATATTTATATTGAACTCAGAACCTCTAACTGGAGGTGCCCTTAGCATCTCTAGTTATATGATAAAATACTGAAAAAAGTACTTTTTGACGGATGTTATTAGTGAAAGAATACAGCTCTGGAGTTGAGAAAAGAGCAGACCGTATTACAAATTACTGCTTTTGATGTATCATTCATTAGTTAAACCAAAAGTGTTGCATCTAGAAGTATATAAGTACACTAAACTTCACGTTCGTCGCGTGTCAAGTTGCATCTAGTAGACGAAGAATAGAACAGGTTAGGTTGTTCCCTGCTCTCATTCCTGCACTCCTACTTCATAATTTCATCCTTTACATTGAAGAACAAAATCGATCACGTAGCCAAATATCACGTTCATCATCTTCAAGCATCTCGTTACAGCACTCTTTGTTTACCATACTCTACAAGCCATAAATACAGGGTGTCCTAAAAGTCCATGACGAAAAATCCTAGCCACAAAAAAATATAAAGAAATTCTCAAAAATTGTCAAATTTTGTAGAAGCG
>JAULBU010040273.1:0-14598 GCA_032358235.1 Odonthalia washingtoniensis | reverse complement strand
TAATTCTTTTGGGGACCAAAATCACACCATTTCGGTTTTTCCAAAATATTTTGTACCATTTTGAAAACAAATCTTACAGACGCAAGACACAATAATCGTGTCAATCACCACAGACGACTTTCTAATCACAGACTCTATATCAGCAGACATTGACCGATTTATTCAGCATCTCAGAAAAACCTAACAAATGGTCTCGGCAAACCGGCAAACTTCGTGGTTGGACAGTCACCTACTCCAGAAATGGTTACATTTCCCTGTGACACCCCTGGCTCATACAGAAAGTAGAATCCAGACTTAATTGACAAGACTCGAATCCCCATAAAGCCCCGCTTCCTCGCAAAGTGGATTACTAAGAAAGCAGCTCCAATGCTGCCCTCGGCAAGAACCATAAAGAATTGTACATGTCCAGTATCGTCGACATCCGGTTTCTCGAAGATGGTACCAGATTGGACGTCGTCTTTGAAGACAGAAAACTAGCCAACATTGTGACAAGCCCGACAAGAACCCACCATACGCTTATCAATCACCTCATTAGGTATTTAAATGCCACAAAGACGAACGAAATAACATTACTTGAAAACAGCACAGTACTCATATTGGAAACCTACACCGACTCAGACTACGCCAAATCACAGGACAGGCGATCAACTTCATCTGCAGTAGACTTAGTCTATGAATCACATATGATGTGGTCATCTAGGAAAAGCAAACAGTGGTACTAAGCACTTGCGAATCTGAATATGTAGCAGCTTCACCAGAATTGCAGGATACACGTTTGATATTGCGTCTTACTCGAGAGAGCTTACAAAAAGAGGCACCACTCACACCATTTTCACGGACAATAATGAAGTGATTTACATAGCATCACAGGAGGGCAAAATACGACTCCGAAAGCACAGTGATGTCACGTTTCACAATTTACAACCATAATTGCACAAAAAAATAATCGATATGAAACGGGTGCCTACCACCGATAATATCGCGGAATTATCAACCAAATCGTCGCCACCACAAACCTATCGATACCTGCTACAGCTCATCACATCCGTCCAAGCATGATGATAGAAATAAAGGAGGAATGTTGGACTCTCCTCGAAAATTGATCCACGAATTTTCTGACATTTCCCTTTCTTTTTCGGTTTTATTCACCAATTCATTGATTCCATCATTTTTGTTTCTTCCAAACTTTTTCTTTTCACGTCAGGACTCGCCTCGGGTCCTCACACGTACCATTATACTGATATATACTTCCAAGTTACTGTACACACTCGTTTTACTCTTTAAATAAAAATAAATGGTTCGACGTGAAGAGGCAGAAGAACAATCTGGTCCTTTCTCCATTGATCTTCAGGTAAATCACACACAAATATCAGGAAATAAAGTACAGAAAATTTCAAAAGTACAATTTGAAAATTACTTTATGAAATAAATAAGTGTAGGGGTAATGTTTCTGTCACTTGTATTATATCAGAGATCAGGAGTGTGTCCTCCCGCACACAAAAGACAGCACATTTCATGTGGCTAAAAGTACTGTGAATGAAGATACGGAAGCATCGTATGCCAAATATGCAAATTTCATGGTGTATGATATTGGCTCTGACGTATGTACGAATATATTTTACGCCCTGATTAATTTGTACCAGGTTGTCATTTTTTGATAGTGAATAATATATTGACATGTTGACATATCTCCTGTCCCGTCATATTTAGATCTGCAAACAATGAAAGTGGACCTAAACAATACGAATTATCATAGATGTTACGGATGGGGAAAGATGTGAAAGGAAATAGTTGGAAGGTAGTGGTGAAAAATTGCTCCTTGTGAATCCTTATTAATTAAGTAGTAGTAGTAGTAGTAGATAGTAACTGGACAAGAGCAAAGCTGATGTGTTGAACCAGTTGTTGAATATTTATTTAAATTTCATACAAGCAATATGTCGAATAAAGGAGGTAGAATGATTGATAACAATTATCCGGGAAGCCGACTTTAATGCACGATTATTCTCAAAACAAGTTACGTCTCTTGAAGACTGTGAGAGAATAATGTCACAAATTGCGAGAAAACGTGGTAAAAGGAAGTGAAATAACCTACAAAGCTATCTGAAAATGCGAACAAATTTATTGTTAAATTTTCTTCTTCTCCCTGTCGTGTTCTCAGTTGTTTGAGTTTTGTGGAAATATGAAAAAACTGTTTTAATGATTGAATTTAATTCGAGATGAGCATGGGAATCGATAACTATTAAATCCTACTGAATAACTAGGACCATGATAGTCCTAATCATTCAGTAGAATTTAATAGTATATTGCTGAAATTTTATAATGATTATAAAATCCCAGTAATATGCTATTGGTTTGGAAAAAGAAAGTTGTGTGTAGTACTATCATATATCATAGTATCTGGAAAGTAGTGCGGCATGTGTAGTAATCATGATCCATTGAGCTGACATCATAAAAATCATTTGAAGCATACCAAACAAACGGTCCTAACATGATACCACCATGATATTTCCACATACCCATTATGCACCCTACCAGTGAAAACGTGCTTAATTTCTGCTTTAGGGTAAGAAAAATAGGAACAAGTTGATTATCATGGGGTAATTTATTTATAAATATTGTCAATGTGTTTCTTATACAGTCTGTGATTTCCGAGAAACTGGTGCGAGCGTTTGTTTTCGACGACAAGGGGATAACCCAAACAGGGAAGTAGTAAAAGGAATCGTTGACATATCGTCTCATATAACCGAAAACCAAGAAGGGGAGCCCACACATGACAGTACACTTGACAAATCACTTTGGGAATTGATGACGCTGTTTACTGTCGTTCACGTGAATGTATGCGCGCCATTATACAGTAGTTTAAAATGACTTACTGTACTTATATACACGTTTCGATATGCAGTTAATTGCCGAATCTATGAGTCGATAGCGGCCGTGAGCAGTTCATGTGATACCGACTAGCAGAAGGAGGAGGAGAGGAAGAAGAAAGGAGCGGTAGATAGGATTATGGTGCAAGAGATTCGTGAAGGATGGCGAAGTTAAGGTTGGAGGTTGATACGATGAATGATGATGATATAAAAGTTGAAGGTTTTTACGATGAAGGATGGTAATATGGTTGAACGTTGATAAAAGAAGGTGAAGGATGGTGATACTAGGTTGATAAAGGTTGATAAAGGTTGATAAAAGATGGTGATACTACTGTGAAGGTTGATATGATTAATAATGATGATGATTATTAGGATGCTATTATTATTGTTGAAGGTGATAAAGGATGTTGAGAGATGACACATGCTTATTGAAAGAGACGAAAGGATGATGTTAAACGTTGTGGGATGAAGACGATCATATCATCGTAATGACGATTTTATCATGGTAACAGATGACGGTTACGAGAAGGATATAGACGGAATGCAGCGAGAGATGCGGCAGGAAAATCGAAGCCATAAGGGAAGTCTTTTGTGTCGGCACACCAAAAGAGAAATTAGAGAACAATAAGAGCATCCGCAGGCGGGCGAGAACGAAGAGAAGTAGAAGAAGTCATTTGGAACAAACGGGGATGGAGTTCGCGGTACAAAAAGTGACGGAGATGATTAAACCACGAACACCATGACCATGTAACCTACAATGGGTCGAGACGTATAAGGTTACAGGAATAGAGGGTATTGCAGACGGTGACACTTGTACACAGTGGTACGTGTGCGAAATATAAATGAAACTGTATACAATAAATCCTATATCACTGGCACTGTATGTGAAAGAACGTCTCCACCAGGTACAGTACGACTGCCTCCCTAATTTAATAGGCTTAAACATTCATTATCTCTCAGAATCCAGATGAATCATGTAATTAGAACCTTGCTCATTTAGTTCCCACACATGTCATTGATTTTACTATTATTATTATCATTACGTTTCTGAATTTAGATATAAGTATCTCAATTCAAGAAAGAAAGCTAACCAATAAATAATGGTAGACATTATAAAACCAGTAAATCACTCTTCGGAACCACCAATTGATATCTAAACGATTCACTGACAACCGGGAAGGAGGAATACTCACCAAAATGCGCATCTAAGCCGGCCAACCCCGATGCTGGATTGCAAGGCGATCCGCACGAGCAAAAGCCACCTACCTGATCACCCCAGCGGTGGATTAGCGCTGGAGAGGAACACTTTTCGCGTCTTCGTCTACCCAGCCGGTGAATAAGATTAAAATCGTCAGGGAGGAAAACCAACACCGTCGTCACGCAGACCACGGACGCGCTCAGGGATGTAAATTTTAACCAGATAAATCTTCCACCACCAAGTAGCCTGTCGGCAACGGCCGAATCGACATTTAGAGGAGATAACAACTGACTTAGGTTTGTTTTGACACGTCGAGAAGTAGTTCATTTATTGGTTCAAATAGGGATACCGCCACGTTTGTGGAACCGAACGTATTATTTACACGTTACGATAGTGATTCAAAATAGAAAAAATTACACGTGTTGGGACACGAGTTTATACAGTGCATTTCCATCTGTACTTATACACGCGGGGGTCTGAACTAATGTGCGGGAGAATAGAAGAATAACAAATAAAGAATAAATCAACAACAAGACGTCCGAGCATCAAACAGGTAATCCTACCCATATTTCTTCATCCAGGTACCATGATAGGAAGGGGATATCGAGTTATGACGCGCGCAAGGCTGAGCTGAAAGGCGGTTGTTGTAGCACGAGGGGGTGAATTGATATCAACTCCCAACCGCGACACCAGGGTTAGTGACGACCACACTAATTAGTGTGAGAGTCGATAGAAAGTGTTTGAAGGCGGGGAGGAGACCCTAGTAGGAAAAGTGTCTAGATTATGGCGAGTATCGGGATGAGGTGGCTTGTATACGGCGGGGCTGTGCCTATTTATTGAGAAAATTTTGAAAATGTTGAAATTTAATTTATTTCTGATTTTTTCTGTATGAAAAATGGTGGGCTTCTGCATTTTTACTTTTTTTGATGCTACCAAAATAAAATAAAAGCCCACAGGGAATTTGTGTAGTTTATGGTGGGGGACAAGAAATTTCTATTTACTAATTTTTTGTTTCATCAGTGGCGGGTTTCTGAATGTTTCCGGTCGTTCAAATCAGGTAAAATCTGTCCTGTAATGTGCAGTCAGACCCGCCACTGTTCAGGACCTGTGTGGTTCCCATCTGTGCGATGAGTGGCGGGTTTCCAAACAGCTGTATTGAAACCCACCATACAGCACACACCACCTCAGTTCTGTGCTGCACACACACCACGAAGGCGTCATTGGTGGATTATGTTCTGGAAGGTAAAAGTTGGGACGTTAAGGGAAGCTATTTATTTTTGTGGAATAGTCTTCACTATTAAGAAAGTTAAAAACTAATTCATTTTACTAATAACACATTTGCGCACAAGGAGTCTGAAATCCCTTCTAGAAAAAAAATGTAACTAGAACAAAATAACGGTTATAACCGACGCTTCGTATAACAAATTTAACATAAAATGGAAAAAGCAACTTCTCCCACTGGAAAAACCTCTTCAATATAGCTGTAAATGCACACAGTCAACGTCTAGGTGGACTAGAAGTTATCATTTCTCCCCTTTTATCATTAATAGAAAGAAAAAGAAAAATTACCATAAAGAAGCGTGTAAAATAGTAGCACGATTAATCATAGTAGAACATGTAAGGTAGTACGGTTCACACATCATTACCGGAAGGTACGGTCATGAAAGAATAAAAGTAAGTGAATCGAATCATACGTTGACTGCATCATCCGGACATTACGTGTACGTATCATACAATAAGAAACATGGAAAAATTTTCAAGTCTGGCGTATGATAGGATCAAGTTGTAGTTGGGGATCGACTTATAGAATCAATTAGTGGATTATTTAAACGAGTGTCAATCGATGAAGCATTCTCAGAAGAAAATAAAATCGTCTAATGTTCGCAAGATTTAGAAAGGTCACTCACAAACTCAGGATGGAAAGGAAGACTATGAATTTACTTTCGTCTCTTCAGGAACCTTGTAACCTGTGCGTACCACTCAGAAGGGAGTTCCTTACATCAATAAAGTAGGTCCGATTTTCGGTTCTATTGTAATTTACTGTCGGTTTCTTTGTCTCCATCAGGTAGATTAGGCGAGAGAGACATTATATACTGTCGAATCTGGTACAAGTAAATAGTTTGTTGTCATCAACTAGATGCCTCGGAAAAAACTGTACCATGACCTCCCCGGTGCAGATTGTCCTTTACGCAGGACACTAACACGAGTAGGTACTGAATTCCATTAATATTTATTTCTAAAAACAAGTGCACCATCCCGAAATAAACATCAAGTGAATCTGAGTCATTTGAAAATTGTTCAGCTACAAAGTATGGTTTCCTCTTTCCTGTTCTATTTGAATATTGATACTTATAAGTCACCTCACGGTGCGTCACATTTATTTCGTGCCTTAATCGACCCCATACTACACCATCCATTCCACCTGTTATTTCCAATTCCGTCTGAGCCTGACCAAGGATCTGTTCCCGAACAAAATACTCGACCAAGGATTTACGAATATTTATTTCAGACAGTTGGATGATTTCATTGACCTTGCAAAATCCCTGTGGATGTGAAAAAGAAAATCCAGAAAGATCATCAGAATCAGGAATTCGTTTTGGCGCTCTTTCTTCTTGGCCGTTGTCATCCGTTAATACATCTGGTAAAATGTCGTTCCTTGATAAATGTAAACGGACAGCAGCTTCAAAAGACATATTTTTCATAACAGATTCTGCATACTTGTTCGTTGCATTGCAGCGTAGTTTTATATTACCTATGTAATTTTCCATACATCACTGAGATAGAAGAGACAGAGGCCACAGCGTCGTATACATTCTTCAACACGAAGAATTTCATGAAATACATATTTTCATAAATGTATACTATCATCACGTATAGCGAAATATTTCTGTTGAAAATGTAAGTCGAAATATCTGGATAGCCTACCAATTTTACAAACTTCCGACTCTGTAACCTCTCATTGACTCAAAAGTTGACAAAGTTGAACAAAGCACCACAATCCTTCCATAATATCATGAGGTATCATTTCTTTCAACGCTGGAATGCTAGTCTCGAAGACAAATCGTTTCCACTTCGTCGCTTTAAATTGGCTCATGTCTGGGAATGATCGTGGTTTTCGATAATGATCTGAAATTCCTCTTAAGCCAACAGTTAACGCATAATTCTCTGAAGAAAACGCTTTTGGATCACGCAGAAATGAAACATCTTCAAATTCCGTATCATCTGATCTCCATATTCACACAATTGAAGGGGCAATGTTGGGATAAAGCAAATGCCTCAAATCAATTGTGAAACTTCCAAAAGCTTCAACTGTTGATGTTCTTGAAAGTGAAGGCTTAATCATATGTGTCTCCAACCCGCTCTCTTGCAAAACATGTTTTTAATCACCAATATTATTATTAATAATTGCATCTGTTGCTTCTACAATATCATCTAATACGTTTTTTTCTGTCCGTGGTACCAATTTGTTGTATTTCCAAAGAATGTACCGACTTTTTGATTTAGAATGCTTGGAGTTCTGTCGAATAATATCAGAAAAATATAAATGTCTGCGTTCCGGTATTCTGACACCATGAATTTTGCAAAACATGCAAGGACAGTATCCATTTGGTCCCTTCGTCAGTGTTAGCTTCGCATGAGCAACAATTTCCGCCCCTAAAAGAAGAAGAAGTACTCGAACCGTTCGCACCCCTTCGTCCCAAAACTTGAATTTAGAGCCCTTACCTAAACCCTCCAATTCCTTCAGAAATGGATATAGAAAAGAAACTAATCGTTCAGGATTTTTCGGACCAGGTAATATCATTAAAGGAAAGACGTTAAAAAATTTGAATCTTTCAGATGGCGGAAGATTTAATATAATGCAGATTATAGGCAATAATTAATACTGCTTTGAATCGAATGGATTGATACCATCTGCAGAGAGACTTAAAAAAATGTCGTTCATAACATTTTGAAAACCTCTACATGCAGTTGCAATCGATTTTAAAAGCGAACCGGAGTAGAATTATTCAAAAATAGTACGTCTTTTGACAGTTTCAAAACAATGATCTAGTTTTTGACGATAGTGATCGAATAATTTTTCACACTGTTTCCGATTGGAAAATCTTCCTTCTAAACGTTCCATTATGGGAATGTAATCGAAAGTTGCCATGCTACTCCCACATTCCTTCGTTCCTTCACCGTCACATCCATCAATACACTCTTCGTTTCTCATTAACATTTGATGATTATCACTGCATCTGTAGAGCCTAGTAACATTAATATATGATTGATTTATACGAGCATTTTTCAAACCACGAAAAATTCTTGAAAATTCTTGACTTTCTCGAGGTAGTAATTCATCCATCATACTTTCAGTAGCATTATTATTTATCTGAAAACCGAGTAACCATCCATGTTCTTTCATGAATTCACCTAGATTGCTAGGGGCTATATTTAATAACAATTGAAATTAGCCGGCAGTGTAAAAACATTGTTAGTCGTGAGAAGAGGTTCAATACAAATCACAATTATTGAATCAACTGGTTATTTACTTACGGAATATGTTTGCAATGAATTTTTCATTATGTGAATTTATATCTTCTTCATTTTCTGTTTCTGACTGCGAAGCAGTCTGAACTGACATATATTCAAGGATATTATCGTTCAAGGAGTTTTGTACATCTTCCACTTCATTAATGTTACCTTCATACAGATTTGTTTCTGCATGTGTTAGTGAGTGATTGCTATCGTAAGGTAGCATACTACATGTTCATTATTTGCAACGAGAGGTAGTGGAATGGTAGGAGGATGTCTTTGTTTGCATTACGAACTATTGCAGCTTCTCCGTGTCGCCTTGCTGTTCGAAGAGATACAGGGAGGTTACAATTGCATCCATTTGTTGTGTTGCAGACATATTATTTATCAGCCATAAGTTGTAGGTTATTTTCATGAAATGAGTGAAGTTTCAAAAGTTTGAAAAAATGCAGAGGCGACGTGTTTCAAGACTATCAACAAATATTGAAGGTATGTGGTATAATCTTGGAATAGCGGGAAAGTGGCTGATCCAAGATCTGAATGTTACTGTAATCGATACTGTTATAGATATACCATTGTGTTTGTTTTTAAAATAAATGGTCAAATTTACGTTTCACCTTAATTCACTTATACCTGAAAATTCATAATGAACACCGCAACTGTCAATTTTGTTTCAATATTTGTTTCAAATTCCATCTGAGATAGTAATAAGTTTTTTCGATTAAAAACTATTCTTTTTTATCTTTCCGTCATCACTATAACATCAATTGCAACATATCTAATCCCATTCAAATATATAACTCTCAATGGATGTACCCTCTAACATAAAGTGGCCTGTCGGAATTATCCGAAAACCAAGAGGGAAGAGTTCCCAGACCAGCTCCATGGGCATTGGAAAATGCCTCCAAAGCGAGATTACTCGGATGAACGCAAATGTCACTCCAGAAAATCGCATACCAGTAAATATTAATGATCCTGCGTGTGTATCAAGCAATATTTTGACAACAATTGGTTTGATAATTGTGTCTCATCCCATAATCGGTAAGTATCTCGCAGTTAAAACATTTTCCGAAATCCTTGCGGATGGTGACATCACCCGTTCGTAGTTTTATGCTACTCGTGATGACTGCGTTATGGCTTTCATTGAACGGGAACAAATTGTGAAGTGTAGTATGGGTTGTGGGTTAAAAATAGAGCATTCGTCGATAAATTGGTTTCTGAGAAGATGTCCTAAGATAGATGTAAGAGGAGAGAAGACAATAAAGAATCTGCTACTGGGAGATACATACATAGTCGTGGAATAAGAACAACTATTGATCCAAGTAATGTTGTTAGTGACGTTCGCTTACTATCTACAGTTACATCTGTAGTACAATCTGCAGCCCCCGTCTTGCAGTCTCTTCTGGAAATTTGGATCCCATAACTACGAATGTTTCTAGAGATACATCGCCATATATTTCTGCCAGAATATCTAAAAACGTGTTACTCCTAAAAGGAAGTCTTTTAAAACAAAACCAAGGTATGAATAAAGAGAAAAAAGCATTAAATTCTAATAAACAAAGTAAGGAACGTAGATTGACAGAACTAGAACGTGTACTGGAAAGAAGAATTGAAAAATTACAACAGGAACGACATAGATTAATTTCTACAGTTCCACCAGTGCAAAATGAAGAATATAACTTTAATCATACCTATGATACTGGTACTGCAGTTAGTAATTCAACTGGTGTTCACCATAACATTAATTATATTCTTCTAGTAGTTCTTCTTCTGATACTAAATAATTTCCATTTCATACTAGATATAAGTTTTCTCATTACATTTCATGTATCCCTCTAAATGGTCTGGCAAGTTTCAACTGTTCTTCATTTCGGTCTTTGCCACAGGCACACTGCTGATAAAGGTTGAATTTTTTATAAGCCTAACGGCGATGTCGATTGTGTTAATATCAAACTTTATGACCTGATTCGATTCTAGTATCTTCCTCAGTATACTCATTTCCTGTGGTTTTCGTCAACACTCCACTGATAATGTTTTGGTTTATTACTGTTAATTTCATGTTCGTCATTGCCTACGGTAGTATTCTTTGCTAACGTCTCGACGTGGATACATTCATAGTTGCGAGGTAAAAGTTTAGATAATTGTGTTATTTATCTTTGTTATTGAGTATTTGGACCGAATTCGTGTGTGTGCATGAGGATCATGAAAAATACTTAAGAAATACTTAGACACTAGTGCTCTTTGTGCAGACGTCAAATGTTGGGATGAAGACCAGCAGAACAAATCGAATACTGATAACAACTAATAATGTAGTAGAAAGGTAGGATTACGAGGAGTAGAAGTTGTTTCCTAACTGATTTTACGAGTTGTTAATCAAATTTTTAGATTTGCAAAATTCTGATCCATCCCCTGATAAAATCAAGATGTCAGTTGAATGAGCGAAGTGAGGCCCCAGTCCCGGTTTTAAATATAGAATAATTATCTAAAAATATTGCCATGTTGCTAGTATAATACAGCTGAAATGATACGAAATTTGGTATATATAGCAATCCGAAATCCACATACAAAAAATTCAGATTAGTAAATCATAATCACAGTCAGCATCACACAATCACCATCAGTAAAGATAAATAAATCATTCATTTATCATAGGAAATAATCTCTCAATAGGTTCCGGCTCATTTCTAGTAATATCCAAACAAGCTTAGCGCTATGTTGAGCCTCTTCATCACATCTCATAGTGGCACCGTCACTACCACCAGTCCTACTGTTTTTATCATAGTTCCACTAGCACACCAAGAAATTCTGACAATGGTCGGTCCAATGGCATCCTCGTCATCATTTTCAATTGGTAATAGCGATGGTGATGGTGATGGTGATGGTGATGGTAATATTGATAGCGAATGCGATGGTGATGGTAATAGAGATGGCGAAGGTGACGGTGATGTTGTTGCTGATGATTTTGTTGCTAGCGAATCCTTAACTCCGTTATTAATGTCATCAGAAGACTGTATGTCAGTGTATCTTTTGTATCTATTATTGTCGACGTCGATGAAACAACAGTCAAATGTAGCTTATGGGTTACGACGACGGTTTTCACGGCCTTTGAGTGAATACTGAGTATGCCTTCCATCAGTAAGTGAAACAGGGGATGAGGAACGACGCATATTGTAGAAATCGTGTTCTGGTTTTTGTGGCTGCGAATATTCGGAAAATTGGTTACAAATTTTCTCAATGGATGCTGCATGAATAATATCATGAGTGCGCATGGTTGGTAGTTGCTTCTATTGATACCTAAATGATAGTGTTTCAACATCAAAAACATTTATTTTTCCATGTTTTTGAAGAATATAGACACACGTTTTCAGGCAGCGTCTCCTCCTTTTCGATTGGTACCGTCCCATTTCATTCTATCGTTTCCTTCTTCCAGGACTCTGCGCTTTGGGATCCCCCCGATTACATCATATTATTTATCAACAGTACTGACACCTCCACAGGCACCTCCATCGCCAAAGAGATATTCATCACGGCCATCCTCGCCTTCTTCATACCCGTCTTCAGCGATACCTTCATCGACGTTTTCATACCCATCTTCAAATCCATCTTTATGGGCATCTTCATCTTGGATATATTTTCTTCCCTTTTACCGTCATAATATTCATTACCTTCATTATCTTCATCAAATTTATTATCTATATCATCCACAGCAACGTAATATAAATTACCATCTACTCCGTCCTTTTCACAGTCAATACCACCATCAAGGTCGTAATCACTTCGACTCTTCAAACACCAATCCATGAATCGACTTTATTATTTTCCCGTACCTCGACTTTGGTGCTCCTAAAATTGCCCAGATAGTCCCGTCTCACGTATAATTTAATTCATCACATCCTTCCCCCGCATCCGCATCTCCATCTCAACATTCCGATCACCATTTTACTGTTCTCATTTGAAATTCAAGCACATCGCTTCTATTGAATATTCCCTGACCTTTCCTCCAACATTTTCCCCTCCTTTCCATTGTCTGTAGCAGGTACATTTATAGTTTCTTCTAGATTGGACGTAAATCTTCGCTAACTTCATTATCCGTATTGTCATCATTGCCAATACCAGAAATCCAAATAATTATTACAGACTAACCAACTTCTGCAACCGTCATTCTAACGCTACTGCGCTTTACTTTTTGCGTATTATCAGTAATGATAAGATGAGACAATTACTTATTGTTATGATCCGATGTCCTGAGTCAACACATTGAATAATTAAGTTTATGGATCATCCACGACAATTAATACCTAATGTAGTGTTTTCAACTCATGTGAACAATTTCACTTCATTCCATATGATTTCTCTAATCGATCTTCCATCGGATCATAATCCTACCTGGATTTCTTTCGATCCATAAATGCTTCCAGAGTTTAAGTTTTATTGGCAACAATTATGTCAAGTATCGGATGTTTATTCTCAATCTAATGGTACGTTGGCTGAAATCGACAATTATGCTTTTAACAGTAGTCATAGTCATGTTCATCCTGTTCATGGTGGTAATGTTCGTCATGGTAATTCTGTGATTGGTGCTGTCCATTATGGACATGTAGGCCATCCTCAGTTCGGAGGGCGCCA
This sequence comes from Odonthalia washingtoniensis, assembly GCA_032358235.1. Lineage (NCBI taxonomy): Eukaryota > Rhodophyta > Florideophyceae > Ceramiales > Rhodomelaceae > Odonthalia > Odonthalia washingtoniensis. Next base: position 1,392 of record JAULBU010040273.1, on the reverse strand, counting down.
ATCAAATTTGACAGCAAATACACCATCTGGTTTAAGTTCTACTAATGCAACAGGTATTACCATGAATATTAATCTTGGCGATATGTCACTTCCAGCAATGGTATTTCTAGTGGTGGTATCGGGGGATAAATATTGGAATTATTAGTGATTAAATGTCTGGTAGAGTTACAGCTTCAGCAGGAAGTACACCTAGAACGAAACGTAGACCTGTTAGATCAATGGGTAGCGGTAGTGTAGTATCTGAATTTTCAGGACCTAAATTTGGCGGATCTGGTGGATTGTCATGTACTGATTTTTTGAGTGGGTCATAATCGGCAAGATCAGTCAGTTGCGGAGGAATCCAACAGCATGGAATGAGTAGTGTCGGTGGAACTAGTCATTTACTGTATATTTTCATGTATTAAATGAATTACCTTCACTTTTGTATCATGGACAGTAAGCACATGTCAACATGAATCTCACACTTCAAGCGCAATCACAGCAACAATCACAGCCAAGTAAGTGGGTCTGGACTCGGAGGATCATTCTCAGCAATGGGTTGGGTTGGGAAATAATTATGAAAGTGGATCTGGGTCCGGATTACCTGGTGTCAGTGGTGATGTTTCAAATGCAATGACAAGTTTGTGAATGGTGATGCCTTCCTTAAGTATGGGCGGCACTGGTGTTTAAACTTCTACCTATATAACAAGTAGTGAAGTCAATGGGGACAGTGGAAATTTACGTTCACATCATCAACAGATTCAACTGCAACAGCATCACAGTAGAAGTCATACAGGTCAACAATAAACGAGTAGTAGTAATAGTGGATATGGAAATGAACGTGGACGTGGAAGTGGACCTATCGGAATGATAAATACAGGTAGAAATAATTCATCTGTTGGTAGTGGTAGAGCTAGTGGTACTGGTGCTGAATATTTACAATCTATCGGAGGATCCGTGTATAGCTTATCTGGCAGTGTCAATGATATAAACAATGTGAACGCTGACAATGTGGTAAATGTGAATGCACGAATGATTTGGTTCTTGAAAATGAAAATGAAAATTTCGGTTTTGGCATTAATTCTATTGTTGATGGTGGCAATGATGATGAAATCGGTAATAATGGCAGTGCTGGTGGAGTTGTGGGAGGAGCAGAAGATGAAAATGTAAACGTGAATCGTATGCATGGCGTCGGTGCTGATACTGATGAGGATGACAATAATGTTGTTTCTACTAGTACTGGCAATGAAGAAGGGAGAGGTAATGGAGGATGAATAAAAATGGGAATCACACACACCGCAACACGTTTTGTTTGTTTCTTCTGTATGTTTTGAGATTTTTGATGTTGAGCACAAAGAGTGAGGGCGCGAACGTGTAGTTGTGTGCACGTTTAACGACGCGAAGGCGGTGATG
>JAULBU010040262.1:0-14600 GCA_032358235.1 Odonthalia washingtoniensis | reverse complement strand
GCATCCCTCCTCACGTAGTAAGTAAGGTTTGGAATATCGTGCTACTCACGTTTTCGCGCACCTTTTCATCATCCGACCTACGTCGTCTATAAACCATACCGGCGTCTTACACACACCCGGACGACAGCCACCTTACCACTCAATTATAATCCTACCTCCCCTCTTCGGTGGAGTGCACTGCCCACACGAGCTACCTTGGAACGAGGACTCCGAACACCCTTAGTGCCGTTTTCCTTCCTTTCTTTCTGGAAGTACATTTCACTACACCCGACTACAATCTCAAAAATATGACTTCCAATCCAACCCAGCCCTGGTATTTCAACAATACGAATATTACACCAACACCCCCAAATGACAAAACCATTCCTCCACCTTCCCAAACAACCACTCCCACTCCCATCCAAATCCAATAATTATCCCCGACATCCCAAAACGTGCCAAACATCGTCACCTTGCTCCCAGGAAACCAATTTCCCCTCCCTCAAAATCCTGCCGTTACAGCCGCATTCCACAACGTTCCTATCCATTCCACTGGGATGAGGAGGAACGTTGCGGAAAGGCATGGCATGCCACCATCATCACTTCCACTCATATCCATTCCCATCCCTCGCATAACACCGACTAACTTTAATCAAACCCTATCCCTGCTCCTCCCCCAGCAGACTCCCTGTAGCGCCACCTAACCCACCTCAAAATAATTCCTTACCCGTTCTACCCTCTAACCCCCACATATTTTCCCATACTCCAACCTCCCTGCACGTCGCAGCGCCTCCCCCACCCTCCGCCATTTGTGGACATTATCATCCCATAGAACTGAGTTCAAAAACCCATAAACCGCTAACCCACCCAGATATGGGTGGTTTTATTTAACTACGCACAGGTTAATATATTCGCCCACGACCTCCCCTGCATTCCCATGAAGAAACGCCGCAAGTTCTCAGTGGAATAATATTTGGTATCAAAAACACAGTCCTTGCAAAACATCCTTTTCATCCAACACCACACTCCCCCCGTCACGAAAACCACGTATCATACGAACACCATTTCCTCTAAATCAGACGACGACGAAGACAATATCAACACTACCCAAACAAAGAAATCATAACTTCACGCAGACCGCGCGCGCGATTTCAAGATCAATACAGCCCTACAATCCTACACGGGAAAAGATCAGGCGACAGGGGCGCTACAAATCGTGGAGCCACTTGCCGCCGAAATCTGAGCCCAACTTATCAGCTCAGGTTCGACGATAGTTCAGAATGTCCCCAAAGTTTTTCAAAACAACAAGCCGGCCGATGCACGAGTGTCCTATGTGGAAAGGGAAACCTTTTCGATTTCACGCGCGGTTCATCTTCCCCTTCTCCTTTATCCACACCGTACGAAGCGCTTCAGTAGCAACCATGCCTGGAAGTCGTACTACGACGCCTCTTCTTCATCATGAGAATCAAAACTGCGATGATTACGTAGAAATTCCCAGACAGAACGACATAGTACGAGGCATGGGAGTACTTTCACGAGTCACTCCACAATACGAATGATACAATACAAGGTTTCAAGCGCATGACCGACGCCAACGTAGCCCGCATCTACAAAAAAACTACACACGGAACGCATGACCAACAAGCAGAATCCATAGAAAAAGCCAGACCTACCCCCGCGTATTGACTAACTCTTACCATTTCCTCTTTCCCCTTTCTTCTTACTCTAAACTAACTGACCACTCTGCATCTACAATTTGTGCATACCTAGACCCAGCATTGTTAAATTTGTTCAAGCCATCAACTCTCTATATCTTGGTCACCATACACTAAACTCCTTCCAAATGAAAAGAAAATGAAATTTCAACTACAAACTATCCTCAATGTCCGCACAATTACCACCCCAGCGTCCAATAACACAACTTCATCCCAAATCACTCCACTCCCTGCTTTCTTCCATCGCGACCTTCCCACATCCCATCTCTCACAATGTAACCACATTGAGGACATTAACCTGTTCTAGTAATCATTCCTACCACCGGACGCGCTTTTCGAACGCCGGTCCTTCAAACCGGTCGTCTCCATCGTCTCGCCCTTCCACCTCCGCGCCACTTCCCAGCCCATCCATGGCAGTGAAATGGATAGCTCATCTGACACCATTTCTCCTCCACTCCATCACAACAAGCTTCTACAGAAACTTATAAAGGCCCATTCTCGTTGGGCTCGCAGCTCCGTCTCACCTCCCCAAGCAAAGAATGCACATGGACCCAGCCACATACCAAGAATTTCTGCATCGCATGTACAAATCTGGGCTTATTTTATCGAGACTTGATTCGCATGTATCATCGCCTTTATGCGTTTAAGCTCCCAGTCTGGAAATTACGTCCTTCTCGGTTACGAAAAGCGAATCATAAAATCAGCTTATATCCTGGCCCCTGTCTCAAATGTGCTCTCCATTCCTCCTCCCGCACAGCTGCTCACTAACCCATCTCTATTTAACCGAATTGCACCCGTACCCGACTAGCTATCTCCCTTCTACTTGGTCGGGCATAAGTAACATGTTCCACATTTTAATTCTAACCGACTCCCTCGCATATATCTTTCCCTTGTCCTAGATCCTTCTCACTGACCTCACCACTGACCTGCAAAACTATCTCCAACGTTCTATCGATCTTCCTGACAAGTCACTACCTATATTATTGCGACCGCGTCAAGTCCCCCATAGGTTTCACCTGGAGCGTCACGTTAGCACACATCTTTGTCTCAAAAATCATCACAAAAGCGCACCACCTGATACAGCAAGCCGCTCTCCCATTTCCCATACATCCTAACCCTACTTTTTAATGTCCCATCAGCACCTTTCCCCACTACGAAAACCAAACACTTGATATGTCACATAATGAAGTATCAGTCCTGGCGGATTTCCCCGTCCCATCGCGACAAATTGATACCGTTATCTTCGAACGCTTCTCACTGCAGCTGGTGTTCCCATCAGCCTGAAAAATCGTCACCATTTGACGCACCACTTACAACCTCTATCACCTTCATCATCTTTCATATTAACCTTCGTTCAACCATCGTCACGTATGAGACAAATAAAAGATCAACCAGCTCCTCCTCGACATTTTTCTGCACCAAGGCGTTCTCCTATCCGTCCGTACGTGACGGCGCTGGATTGGGAAATTAAAAAAGTGGGAAATTATGCAACGCCCATCAATATCAGCTCTCCACCTGGATTTTCGATATCCCCAACCTGCGCTCTCTTCAATCCCATCATCACTTCAACTTACGACTTTTCAACCATCCATCACCCAGCGTACTGAATTACCTCACTTCCTGGCACTCATCACTTCCTGTAATATCATCTTCAACACGAATCTAAACATTAGAAAGTAGCCCTCCAACACAGGTGGCGCACAGGAAAACGTCACTCGGCTTCTGTGACGAACCACATCAACGGACAGGGAAGTACTAACTCCATCCTTTCCCTTGATTGGCTGACGAGGAAAGGAACTGATTTCCACCGGTTCATTCTCCTTACTGATTCTTCAGTCTGTTTAGGTTCCCTGACGAAAGGGCATTATTCAAAATGTGATCTACTTATCCGTTGTGGCAAGATCTCTGTCCTATCCCTATCACAATACATTCGCCCCACTCTCATGCACATTTGCACAAAGTTCAACCCAGCTGACATTCACTCTGACGGACACAATACCCTGCTAAATCATCCCAATGCTCCTTCAGCCGACCATCCGCGGTCTCATTAGCTCGATCCAGAACTATAAAATTGACAGAAGAATTCCCACAACTACCCAGCACAAACACTACACTGGAAGGCAATTACTCAACGGCTCATAGTTCTGGAGAAAACATAGGCGCAATCGTTAAGTTACTATTGGATAATGGCAAACATCCCACTCAAACTTCACGACCGGGTCCGTATATGTCATCACTAACCACTCCGCGCCACTCAATCACTGCGACTCAAAAATGAGCCGCTGAAACACACGCCGGACTACTCGACATACCCACAACATCTGTCAACATTCGCACAAAAGCGATCTCGACATCTGAAATTCAAGACACCCTCATCTCTATACAAGATCTGACAAGAAATGGCAAATGCGTCATATTGCAACACAACAATGCATACCTCATTTCTGACAAAATTTTCCTATTCTTACCATTACCACAGCCAATTTCACGTTGGCATCTTAACTCATACTCCCTCCTTCCCGCTTCTTATCATAATATGAATAAAACTAGTACGCATGCTCGAATAATCCGCCCTACATTTCTGATCTATCCAAATTTCCCGATTTATTCTTCATTCAACGAAGAACTCCCACCACAGCATGCCGTACCATATGATTATCCGTGCTCCCTCCCCAGACGCAAAACACTGCAACCGACACCGAATAAAGGTAATCTACAAAAATCTAAAAACATTGTATTAAAACGCTAACTCTAGTCGTTTCCGCCATCATCCGGAAACCCTTCCAGATTGGACGCCATGATGGTTCTCCACCTGGCTTTCAACCATGCCCCGCTTCTCTACTTCAAACCATCATACGAGGTAACACATTCCCGGCTCTTGAAGGATTTAATATACCACACGACACTGTTTTCACATGCTCGGCGTGCTCTGACGGCAACGCGGCCCAATCTCCACATTGGCCTTCATCACATTACGCCAAATCACCACGTCATTACATTTCAATCAACACACTCGGCCCTATCCAATCACCTTCAAGACGAGCTCATCGTCATATTGTAACGTTTCTTGATGATTCGTCACGATTTATAATTGAAAAGTCAGTATAATTGCGCGCTGAGCTTGCAAAGGTAATACCACAAACTGTGAGATGTATTGCACAAATACATGGACGACACGCTTTTCACTTCCACTCTGACAATGCGAAGGAGTATTTGTCCCGCCTCAAAACCTCCTTTCTCAACAGCAAGGGCATACAGCAAACAAAAATCACGCTTCACCAAACACAATTTAATTCCAGTGCAGAGCGCATCAACCAAACGTTGATGAACGCTCCACGGTCGCGCTAGTACATAGAAAATTATCATAACATTCCTGGTACTTCGCCGTCCTTGATGCCGTCTTCAAATACAACCATATACCACACTCCGCGATCAGAGCACTGAAGTGCAATTGGACGCGAATAAACGTGTACGAATATTCAGATCTAATAGCTCGAGTGCGAGTCGCATCGACACGTTTCACGTCTCATCTTCGATCCGGGACCCGGGCCGAATGACCATGGTACCACGTCGCTCAATTAGAGTGTATGGTTTACACTAACCCACTGTCTTCTCTTCACAGTACGATCCCCCTCCCTCCACCGGGTGGAAGATGGATCCTACTTAACGGGGACATGACGAGCCTATTGACCTTTTTTTTATAAATACAAGCATCCTTGGGACTCAATCTACCCCCGCAACTAGCGTTTCGCCTCCATACGAACCCGTTTCAGCTACGATATACTGAACCTCTCCTTTGCGAGAGTCGGTCGACTGCGCCTTACAAGCTTCATCCCCGACCCGACTCACCCATCGTTGCCTCTAACCGCGCCTTGAAAACGCCACCATTAGACCGCCTTTCTCAAGTCGTGTTGATCTCCACCGCTTTACAAGCGTACGCCCTGATTCGACACGGATTCGTCCGACCATCTTATACGTCTATCCGCCGACCTCCTGTCGTTGAACGATTACCACAAGACTGTAGATATTTGGCGGGAAGCCACCTACAGTTAACCAATCCCTCCTCCTCTTCGGCGGAGTGCTCTGCTCGATGCGCTACTGTAGAAAGAAGGACCCGAACACCTTGGTGCAGGACCCCTCAACCTTCCTTTTGGAAGAAAATTGCACTTCAAGCACGACCAATTTCATCATTGCAACCCGACTCACCCGTTCCAACGTCATTTCTACCGTTCGGTGCCATTTATACAGTAGTCAGCCCAACATGCGAAATGCAAGCTCTCACTACGTTAACGTCCTGTACGTTTGCAACATAATAACAATGCGCTCCAACTAACGATTATGATTCTCGACACTTCCAAACTTTCAACCTGCAGAGAAACCGATGTCATATCGTACCACCCGGATCCCGACCCATCCAATATCACTGGGTCCGCCTTCAAGTCCTGTTCATTCCATCCTACTCCAACCGTAATATCCTCTGACACCCCCTAAACAAATCCGCCAGCTCCGTTAATATCATGACGGCAAAAAATAGTTCAAGTCTCACAACGATTAAATCCATCAGTTGAATGACAATAAATTCATCTAATGGATCAAATAAGAATCCCTCCCAGTCGATCTAAAAGCAGAAACACAAACCCATTCATCTTGCAATGACTTATAAATACAAAAGAGCCACATATAGCACTATAATTTCCCGAAAGGCACGCTGCACCATGCGCAGCGATCTCATGCAACTGAATCTACACTACAACCAAGATAATACAAGCGCGTATGTGGCGAGGAAGAATTCTTCCGTACTTCTCAGATCACATGCCTGATACCATAACCAACCGCTGCGTCATTTTGATATTTCGTCTGCTTTCACGCACTAATTCTATGACCCCAATCACATTATCTACGATCATCAAAGTTCCCCTACTCCCATTCAGGCCATGGCAGATATATTTTATGATATATCTCCAAGTCGGGCAACACATTCTTCATAATTTTCCATTTCATTAGCGCTGACTGGAGGGGGAAGACATTACTCTGCGAACAATATGTCACCAACAATCACACGTAAGCGCATAATCAGTTTCAACAATGCTCTTGATGAAGCAATGTTGAAATACGTATGTATAGCAGAAGCCATTTAGTAGCACACCGGAGGATGCAGATTAAATACGAAGAAACGATTCCGCATTTTCTTAATGCAGTTCCGTCTTCAACATTGCAGGAAATTCAAAAACCGCCCTGTAAAACGCTCAATGATAGGTTCAAAAAATAACGGAAGAATACAGGACTACACGAACGCAAAATGAGGGGGTGGCTGATTTTGCGGAATAGTATGGAGAGAGAAGAGAGTTTTATATGACTTATTTTTGGAGATGAACGAACACGAGGAAATACTTTGTGAAGTCAGAGACGCAATAATTGCACTGGAGGAACGTTTGAATACGGGTGTGGAAAGCATTAGACGGATGTACAAGGATAGAAATAATTCGTCTACATCATTAAAAGATCTTGAAGAGGAAAGTGCATCAAATATGGAGAATTCTACATCCAGAAGTAAACGTATAGATGAGGGTGATTCTGATAACGAAGTAGTTATATTTCTAAAAGAAGGTTTCAAAAGCCGAAACCAAATAGAGACTAAAAGAATTAAAAGTGAGGAAGATCTTCTTAAGTTGGAATACAAAGAACAAGAAGGGGTGGAAGGAAATTAGAGAAGGACAGGAATTTGGTGTAACGAAAATTAGAAATTTTCGAGAAACTTCAGGAAGACTATTGGATATGGAACGTGAGGAACGTACTAAGAACAATGAAGAACGTAGGGGGGTTCATAAGAGTTTTGGCTGCGTTATCAGAAATTCTGAAGCGGAAAGACTAAGATTTTTATTCTGAATTTAGATAATAACCTAATGGCAGTGCTTCGCATTGAAAATAATCAGAAACTTGTCCTAATTTATGAAGACAGGCCTGAAAATTCTACAACAATCAATATCGATGATTGGAAAAAAATTGCGATTGGTGCTTTCCTTACTTTTAAAAAGCGATTAAAATATTTTGAAGGCTACATTTGTGTTGCATCATTATAGCACCACTCGACCGAAATTCTAGCTGCACTCATATCACAATTAAAAGAAGCTTCTTCTGGTGTTTCTGTTCCTCTACTACACCCTACAATTAACCAAGTTCGTAATACATATGCGGTATCTCCGTAAATAAAAAATTGTCTGTTTTCTATATTGAGTGTATTTACCACCACGTCATCAATACCGCTATTTCTATACAAAATCATGTCATGTCTACGACCTCCCTCCGGTCCATACATATTAAAAATATGGCCGTCGGGTGTTGTGATGGTTTGATATATAAGGCATTGGAATCTCTTGTGTCCCAAGTAGCACGAACATTGAAAATGGCTGGAACTCGACGGCCGATTAATCTGCATTTTTGTGCAGTCGATAAAACGGATGCAAGATTCTAGTGGCACACCATTGTCTTTTATAAGATCCGCATAAATTTTTGCACGAATCACGAATAAACTGAGTCTGAAATGAATTTATCAAATGACCATACTTGTCGATAAGACATTCCACGCATTCCCAAAAAACTTCAGACATAATAGGAGCCTTCATGCCGAATATATTTTCGAGATCCGTCCACTTGGTTGGCGAATCCAAACTCTCTAATAAAATACATATATCTATCACGGGACAACACGAATACCTTCTTCTACTTGTTGTCACACAAAACTTCACCAGCTCCTCAATTCTTCCGATTTCTTTTGGGCTAAATCGGAAGTCCGTTACGGATCTTTGCGTCGAAATGATGTTTAAATTTATATGGGTGTTTATGATGGCCCTTCTTTCATTACGAAGGAATTTCATTTCTTCGTTATTTTTTGCCTTGTGGAGGTAATACAACGCCAGTAAATTCTCACCACACACGACAGGACAGAGAATCGCAATGTTCCTTTCATTCAATACCTCTTCTTGCCCTTTGTAAGTGTGAAATGTTTTTGCCTCTTACTTATCTTGTAGAAAATGTTGCGTGAAATTATTGAGATCTTGTGCGTCTGTTGTGAAACGTAGAAATACAGTAGCCATAGTATGAACAAATTAGTATATACGCAAGGTATGAACCCCCGGCCACACTATATTCACTGCTTACAAATTCATCTCCCACTTCAATCTGGAACCTAAATCATCCACCTTTTACACGTGTCCATCCCCAGAAGACATTCTCTAAGCTTCAGCCTACATTTCTACTGTCTCTGATTTGGTTGTCGACGTTCTCATGTAATATAAGAACGTCTCCCGCACCTTTTCCCTTTCTTTTCTCTTCTCCCTTTTTTCCCTCACTTTTAACCTCTACATCATTAAACAATTTAGTTTATGCTGTTACCGATTAAGGTGTTGTCACCCCAATAAAGAAGTCAACAAGTTCGTAGTGTTACGAACTCGCGCTTGCCCGGAGTGTACTCGCGCGCTGTAGTCAGCAAGCTAGCATCATTCACCCTTGCTCATTACCCTTGCTAACCACTTGCTTTCCACCTTGTCTTCCTTTCCTTGCAATTGCTTCAACGTCCAAATTATCACCGACCTCTTTACCTGAATACCCCATCTTTCTCTTCCTTACAGTATACTATCCTATACAATCCGCCTCCACAGATATCAGACGCCAAGCTACATTATCACACGTGTCTTTCCTTTTCCGACCCCAGATACAGTAGCCTTAATAATCTAAGTACTGCACTAACCACGACACTGATCGTTCATTGTCGAGCTACAGTACCGTTTAACTTCCGTGTATTCTTCGACATCTGTCGCGCAGCTACAAACGTACCTTACTTTCATTTCGGATTGAATTTTCATCTTCGAGCATTACTCCCAGTCGATAGAATTATTTCACTGTCCTTTAATTACACCTCGCATCATTAACTTTTCTCGTATCACCCAAAATCAATTTTTCATATTTCGCATGTCCTTGTATCTCGACCACGACTGTAATAATACTGGCCCGTGATTGGGCAAACCTACTGTACGTCGCATTTAGCGACGACCGTCGGCGACGCTTTGACTACTAAACGGCCGGTTCTACAGTACTTGCTCATCTGGTTGCCATACGAGTAGCTACAGTAGTCATTCGCTTCTCCCGCCCGCCCTCTCATTGGCTGCTGTTCAGCCAATCAGCTTCTTTCTTTACTTCACTTTTATTCACCATTCTCTTTACGTGGATTCTCCCTCTTCTTCTGAACGCGTACAAGCCTCGGGCCTCTCAACGCGAGTCAAAATAAAAATGTGTGCCCGTTTAGGCATTCTTTATTGGCAACCCGCCAAGGTCCCAGTTACAAATATATTGCTACTCTAGTTGGGTGAGACACCGTCGAATCATCGAACTTCCGCACCGGAACAGCTTCCCTAGTTTGGTTTGGCTTAATATCGAACCCCCTCTGCCATTGTATGTTTGCTTTTTATCTGTATGAAATTTGTTTCATGGCAGGCCATTGACCTGTTGGACTGAAAAGTTATGCCAGTGGTGGGGCGGAAAGGGGGCTGAGGACGTCGCCATGGCAAGAGCACAAGGACAGAATCAACACACAATGAGAAGATAGAAACATATTAATTGACTTTGAGGCAAGCACGTCAACTTTAAATTCTATTCACATACTATCCTCCCTTTCCATTCGATAGTTGTGAACACCAAAGAAATGTCCAAACAGGTAGTTTTTTGGCGGAAACTGTCCCATACACGTGTATCCTCTTCAGGAGCAGAGGAATAAAATTTCAAAAACTTTTCATGGTCCATCTCGGCATGGCAGGCAAAATTTGATCAAAACTTAATGACATTTTGCGCGGGAAAAAAAAATCGTATTTCGATTTTTTTTTGTTATTGTTTAAGAGTAGCAGCTGACCAACCCACCATGCTCGTTTCCATCCTAGACGCAATCTCAGCCGCACTAGCGTTTTTACCGTAGAAATCCTGAAATTCATTGGCGGGGTCCATTAAATAGGTAATGATGGAATGGTCGACCAGGTAATCTTCGCCTGGCGTTTCATCCTTACTGAAGTACACGCGGTATGTTTTGGCAGCGGCTGTGACCTGATCGATTGAGCCTGAGACTCCCACGAATGCGGGATGGAAACCTTTGGCATACTCTGCGGAACGGGCGGGGGAGTCGCGTTCCGGATCGATGGAAATAAAAATCGGCGTGATGACATGTTGATCATCACTTTTGTGTGATGTTACTTTCTTACCGCGTTTCTCTAAAATATGTAAGGCCTCTGATACTTTCGTCAATTCGTCCGGACAGATATCCGGACACATTGTAAAGCCAAAATATACTAATGTCCAACGTCCTTTTAAATCCTGTTCTGTGAATTCCTTCCCATGCTCATCAACTAAATTAATCGGCCCTCCTATGGCAGCGCGGCCAACTGTTTTCGGACTCATAATTTCTGAACACATCAAAAAATAAAACACGACAACAACAACTTTGTTAGTCACACAAACTAAGTGATGATGAGCAGAACATAATATGGGCATTTTGAGTAATCCATGATTCCCTTCCGAAAGACGATTTTACATCTTGTTGTTTTGAGAATTGTAATCCTCGTGTTAAAATTACACACAAATACTTTACCTTTCATTCGTCTCTCACGTTCTCTGCTATAGTAGATCAATCCTCCGGTGCCGACCGCTGCGACAACGGCCAAGCTTTTCCATGTCACTGGACCTGGTACCCCACCTTTCTGCTGACCTGCACCTGCCGTTGCCTCTGGTTCAGGAGCATTATCGGGTTTAGACGTCTTGGCCCCTTGTTTTGTTGAAAATCGTCTTCGCGTACATTTGTACTGACTTCGTCGCGTTGACGTACCGTATGCCGTCTGTAAATTTCGTATCCGTGACAGGGACGATCTTGACATCATTGTTAGGACTGTGACGTTTATTGATGAATCTCACAATTTCAATCTGATTGCTTTCTTCACAACGACGATAGTAATCGTAAAGACTTCGCAAACGAATTGAGGGGTTAAAACTCGAAAAACATTCGCTCTGGATCTATCGGCTGTTGTCTTATCATTGCTGGCAGTATACCTAAAATTATTTATGATTAAACGTGTTCTTTGGTAAACAGTACATCATGGCAATTACAATTACAGCTAGCAGTAAGTCTTTTTCTAAAATTTTGGAGTGTCTTTTTTTTCTAAAATCTCTTTAAAAAGAGATTTTTTTTTGATTTTGCCATACACGTAATGACTGGATTCAGTTCTGGGCTGCAATCCCTGGAAATTTTTCCTAACGGTCGGGTTGGTTTTTCGCGTAGGAGGGGTCTTAAAAATAATATTGCGCGTCGTTTACAAAAAGCCAGATGGTCAACTATGAGTATAGGTTGTCTCTCGGACGTAGGAGTAAAACGAGCCCGTCAATAGGTTAGTAAGCAAGCCAGCGGAGTAGATGGTAGCGGAACCGAAGGGTTTGTTTTCGTCTCGTGACTGTAGTGATGCGTACAGCAGCAGAAAAGGTGTGGACCAAGGTAAAAACAGAAGCAAGAAAATAAAATGTAGTATGGTGCTTTATTTCGTGAAGGTGTATATGCTGGGCTAATTAAATTAAAAAAAATTTGAACGAACGTGAAGTAGCTTTGAGCGTATTGCCTGTGCTAGACCTAAAGTAGCGAACTTACGTATACAAATTTGTGATGAACGTCCTTTTGCGATGGCACCGAGTGTGACCAAGGAGTCTATTAAGAAAATAGTTCTACGTCCCGCGCCGCTATTGCGGGCAGGAAAAACCAGGGCGAGAAATGTGGTATTGGGGTCTCAAGTTCATAATGTGATCTAGTTGCTGTTTTAAAAAGTATCTCTGAATGTGCCAAGTGTGTTGAAGGGCAGTGGGCAAGTAGTGGTTGTTGATAAATTGCTCGAGATGCGGATCGCATGAAAAGGCTAGTCATTTCCTTTCGAGGAGTGTGTTGGAAAGGAATTAGAGTTGATGAGATTGTTCAGAAGAAGATGAGGTGTATACGACGGCGCCAGAATATGTAGATTCACCAAAGGCGATAAATACAGGGTGGACTGGTGCATTGAGGGTGAAAAGTAGGAGTGCTTGGTGGGGACGAAGATGGGCCTAGAAGTTGGAGTTGGAGAAAAAGGGAAGCAAGATAGAGAGTGGATAGAATGTCGCCAGACCCCCACCACAGGTCAAAAGTTTCGTCACCGACACATTTTCAAAATCTCTTCTGCATTATTCAAAGACGATATATCCACCATTAGCTCCTCATTTATACCCAATGGTACTAATGTGCAATCACTTCCTTGTCCATGAAATAAAACATCCTAATTACAAAAACTGACTGATTTCAAATGTAAAGTGTCAAGTAGTTAGAAAATAACTTGAAGATTGTCATGAATCTAATAAATTTCTTCGTTTCTTAGGCACTTATAATAAAGCTAAAGCATCGCTTGAAACATGTTTAGCTGTTGAAGGCCAGATGAGTTTCTAAAGCCACATTTTCCAAGTTGAAATTGGAAGAAGATATCCGCTCTAAGGTCGGATTTAGTGAAAGAGACCTGTTAGATTTTAAGGATCAGGTTTTATCGTTGAGGTGACAAAAGTTGAGCTAATGACTATAAAGGTAAAGTTAGAGATGCGTGATTAAGAAAGGGGAGGAATTGTGTATACTTATGAGAAAAGAGGATTTTTGGTGGAGAGCGTGGAGGTATTTATACCAGCAAATGACGAGGAATAGCGGACATAATTGGAGAATTATCCCCTCATAAGCAAGTATATGAGATGATAAATGTTTATGGGAGGATATAGTACAGGGAGTGGATGAAGAGTTAAGGAACTGGAGATTTATAGACATGTTGAGTTGGATTGAAGAGAGGAAGAGGGGGTTTTATGATGCTTTGATGAACATTTATGTTTCGAATGTAACACTCTATGAAAATCCCATTGGAAGGGAAACGTGGAGTGGATCGAGGAGGGAATTAGTAGTAGGATATTTAGGATCTTTAAGTTGTAGTAGTCAGATCAGGTGATTTCTAATAAATGGCGGGAGTTAAAGTAGGTGAATGGGTGGGAGTTGTAAGAGACCTGGTAAGTTGTCAGGAATTACTAAATTGTGAATAATGTTGGAACTGTAGGGGAAGAAAAGTCTAAGGCAGTGAGTATTGGGAAATAATTGCGAAAAGTGCACTGAACTAGGAAGAATAGGTGATGGAGGAGGGTGACAATTTGTTAGAGATTCGCGGACTGGAGATGAGGTGGTCAGTAGATATATTATTTGTGACTATGAAGGAGGTAAGTTGTAGATCAGAGGCGTGTATATAAAGAAGTGGTGTTTGTTGTATCAACGACGCCAATAGAGGAGGTTGGTATGGTAAAGATGAGCAAAGAAAGACGAGTATGAATTCTCAGTTGGATGGAAGCGGGGAACCGGGATAGAGATGGAGGAAGAGGTAAGGAAAATGCTAGCTATGACAAAGAAGTTTTCCCGTGCGTAATTAGGAGGATTATTAATTGTGACATAGTAATGATAGAAAATACTGCAGCGACCCATGCATCGATCGCGATACCAGGATCGAAGTGATACCTACTGTACCTATTATCACTAACCTATCAAGATCTTGTAATATTCTAAATTGCTCAGAAAGAGCTTGAAGATAGGGGTGGATTAAAACTTGCCAACAAGTTCGACCAGAAGACTAATTTAACAAATAATGATTGACATCAAGAATGGATGAGATGGGTGCGGGTTAGTAAATAAAATTAGGAACACCTATTACACCTCAGTGTAGTAAACTGTGGGGGGTCAGTTTTTACGATGGTAGTCGAGATGAGAAGAATCCCCAAGGTTTCAGAGAGCTGGGCACACTTGGTTCTATACCTAGTGGCCGGCGGGTAAAAGCAGTG
>JAULBU010040251.1:0-14603 GCA_032358235.1 Odonthalia washingtoniensis | reverse complement strand
CTGCTAACCGAGCTGAGGTAGGATACTAACGTAGCCTCCAGTCCCAAAGTCCGTAAAGGTACGTAACAGTATTAGGATCACGGTCACCCCGCAACTCTAGCGAACAGCGGGTATCCACCCGATTGCTAGACCTACACTTACAGTAGCCTCACTTACCTTTTCTTTTGGCTTCTCGAATCACTACGTACTGAGTAACCCTTTTGGCTAGCCGAAAATTGACAGTGTGAAACATTGTACACGTTTTCAAAATGGTTACATTAATTAAATTACCTGATGGTAGAGATGTAACGCATAGGTTTTACGGGCCACAGCACGGTTTTGGAAATATGTGTGCAGACAAAAGTAAGTGTTGTGAAGCAAGAGGAAGTTATGAATGATTCTTGGGCACTATGACCGAAGGTAGGTACTGTAGGACCTAAATTGGAATCTGAATCATCGATGATAGATGATAGAAGAGTTTTAAATGATGAAAATAGTACAAATTATATGTTCAAACAATTCCAGAGCCCAGAGAACAAATTAATCGAGTACAAACATCACGTTGAAAATATATTTATGTTTTCAAGTAAGTCTACAATGGCTTGTACAGCTACGTTATCGTTTCTATATATTGGGGAAACATATTAGATAACTATATCATGACAAATCATTACATCTGTGTGTTTCGGAGGTGGCGATGTTCACTGTTACTGTTTTACAAAAATTGAACACTATGCAAACGATAAATTTGTTAATATTATTATGATGTATTTGAAGCAGGGTATCACCATAAATATTTGATTCACTGATAAATAGTGTATCTCATTCATAATAGATGGTTGTTTACCATTTTAGTGTACATCACATGGAGCTCCGTATCGACACACACTTGACGGTGCCAAATTCATACTGTATATTCGAACATGAATGTTTGAATTCCCATTGTGCAATCAAGACTAGTGCAATCAATACTTTGGCCGATAGTTAATGATTCGACTGAGTGTATACAAAATAATGTGACTTACATTACTTATTCAGTGATATAAGAGCGTTTTGGCAATCCGGAATGTGTTAATGAATTGGTAATGAAATTGCACTTGTTTTTGAGTCCACTTGCCAAAAATTAACGCAATTCTTTTCTAGAGACATTTCGAAATGCAAGTTGACAAAACGGCAATGAGTAAAAATATCTTAAGGGAACTAGCTATGTCAACTTTGAATTAAATTGAAAAAACGGGGGACAAATTAAAATTTAAAGAAAAAGAAAAACATACAACGAAAACCCACAATTGAATCCAGAACCCCCAACTGAAAGACGAAAAGAAGAGCAGGCATAGTAGAGAGATAGTGGCAAAAGCAGAGCATAAACTAGGTCGTGCAATAGCGCGGCAGAAGAATAGTCTGGACACATTTGCTGCTGCGCTATCAAGCACGGCCAGTTCGGCAATGAAAATAAGTTTGTATCGGGGGTACTAACATTCAAAAACGGAACTTAAAACTATTCGAATGAGTAGCAGGAAAATATGATCATCTGCATTGAATTTAAACAACTACTCTGATTATAGGGCATTGTATGATTTCAGATTCAGGGAGATGGATCTTCCTAAAATCTCAAACCGTATCAACCTCCCAAACGGTATAACCAAGCTCAGAAGATACTATTGGGACAATATTACATCATGCTGAATAGTCCTGAAACGCCTCTCCTTCCCCTTCAATTTAATGGATCTTGATAGTATGTTTGGAATTCTAAGTCCGAAATTTGGCAAAATATTCTGGTAAATGACAGACCACTTCACTGCTACACACAGTAACCTCTTGGCCGACATAAAACTGAATTGTTGAGATAAATAGGTGCATTGTATGCGGAGCACGTGAGGGTGAAGAGTATGAATATGACTTCCCAAGCTAACATTACGTATACATATATTTTATCTTAGCGCGTCCGCTAAGATACAAATAGTCCTAATTAAATTGATATTCACCTAGACTCAAGTTAACAAGACGCAAAGCTATTTACTTTGACGTCCGATCAAAGAACTGAAAATCCATGTACACTATTGCATGTCGTTATTGTATTGTCGTATTGTTATTATGCATCTTCTATTTAAGCAGCTAGTTATTTTTTATGTCTAATAAAATAAAGAGGTACAGACTTATGCTCAGTACGGTTCTACATGGTTCTGCACAAGCTCCACATTTCTCTTGATCTATTTATACCAAATATTCAAAGTTATGGTTCCAGACCCGCTACATAATAATCTGCCCAGTCGTCCGAGGTTCTCCTGGGCCACGAAGAACGCGCCTTGGACAAATGGAAAAGGCGACCAAGAAGAATATTGAAAGTCCGTAAAACTTTGGCAGGATTTCAACAATTCACTACCAGACAGCAATAGTAACAAGATCCCGGTACAGCTCAGAGCTATCTGCTTAAAATCTCAACTGTTGGGTCGAGCAAAAGATCTATGCTAAGGTATCGATGATGAAGACCTGCTTACGTCAGAAGGCGTCAAGCTCATTGTCAATTGCATCCATCAGCGAGATGCAATGTCAGTAATAATCGAAGCATTTAGATCTTTGAATTTGCTCCTTAACACGCATCGAAGCAGCCAAGAAAACATGATGAACTTCGAATCGAGGTTCAGTGCCCAGGTTGCGAACATCAACTCTATTTCGCAGATCACTAAGCTACCAGAATGCATAACGGCACTAATACTACTATCCAACTCAGATATCGACAAAAATCAGCTCATCTCAGTAATGGCAACATCAGCTCCGTCCGACCTGTCCCTGAACAATCAGTCAACGAACGACAAGTTCCTGGGGCCATGACATACCAGTCTGTGGGCTCAATTATACGGCAATGTGACAAGGGAATTGCAGCAGTCAGGCCTGAACATTCTGTGGTGCCAGTGCTGCAAGTACATCTGGAAATAATAGCTACTCTGGAGGAAACAATGGCGGAAAAGGACGCCCCTCAAAAGCTGATTACGAATTACTTATGATGAAACACCCTTGCACAGAATGCGAAAAGTATGGCCACTAGAGAATAAACCACAATGGAGACGGATCGCTACCTGCGCATATAAAGTCAATCGCTACCTGCGCATATAAAGTCAGTGGATAAAACTGAACAGAACGCGAACAATTACTCGAGTGATAGAAAGAAGACTGTATCATTTAACATGGCGACTCTGATAGGTTCATCAGCCTTACCATCTAAAAATGTTGTGATAGGACCTCTTGTAGACGATGGAGCACCCTACTCAGCAATTGGTATGACTGAACTTAACGTCCTGGAAATCCAACCTGGTCTCGCCATGCACTGGAAGATCGAACCGATTCCCACTGATTTAGTGGGACACACACTGGCAGTATGGGACAGGAGATCATGTAAGCGCCACGCGACTGATACTTGGCTCCATAGTACTCACAGAAAAATCTGATGGCGGCCGCCCGTATAAATAACGCACCTCATCTTGAAATGATCTTCTCAATTGGTAATAGGTCGAAACATTACGAGGAAGGCCAACCTAGAACACATCCACCGAAATGCAATAGCGTTTAACGTTGATGATCAACCGGACTTCGTATCGATCATAAACTCGGGTTTCTTAAGCTATATAGGAAAGGACAAAATTCACCATATCAAAAGAACAAGAAGAGATCTCTTCAACTTGCTTGAGCGGGAAGCTGCTTGAAGAAAAATCCTGGTCAGAAGTCAAGACAATCATAGACGAGGTCCACAAACACATCTTTGGACACGCCAACATTACATATCTAAAAATTCTACTTGAAAGGAATGATCTATGGAATGACTCAGTTGCAAAATACGTTCATCAGTTAATTGAAGGATGTACGGCTTGCCACTCATCGGCTTCGCCATAGCCCAGCATAAAGTTCTCTACAAGCTCGCTAAGCGGAGAACTTAATGAAATTGTATGCGTCGACCATTTCTACCTAGATGAGATTCGCCTGATGCACTGCATGGACCTAGTGTCTCGCTTCTCGACAGTGTATGTAGTAGGTACAGCAACAATGACTGATGAGAACATTGGACTCGATGCTTCCTGGGTGGCTCACTTTGAATATCCAGAGTCAATCCATGGTGACAAAGCGTTCGAAGAAAAATCATTCATAGCATACATGGATGAGAGAGACATCTGGTTCAGACCAGTTCCTCCAGTGAGACACAGTAAGAACACGATAGAATCTAAGCAAAATATCATTCGCAGCATCTATTTACGCCTAAAAGCATATGTCAGAGAGAGCCATATTAGCATACTGGCGTCGTACCAGTCCGTAACGATCTCGAACGACCTATATGGAAACGATACTCTCAGTGCCTTTGAAATGGCAAAAGGATTCACAAAACCAGTGATCTCTCAAGCAACGCGCAATACCGTACCAGAAGAAGTATCCATTGCTGTAGAGAAACTAAAAGTTGGAATAAATCTGGCATTTATTCTCATGTCAAAGGCACTAATAGAGATTCCCATCCAGGTGGGACATTTGATCGAGATATATCAGAAGAGGCAGCATGAGAAAAGAGGGAAGTGGTCCGTACCGAAACCAATACTCTCCCTAAATCAGGAGGCAGGATCGGTAATGGTTCCGGGAAAGAATAACAAAGCACTAACAGTAGCCATTGAGAATCTACGTCTTGCAACTCCTAAAGAGAATCTTGCTCAAACAATGCAAGAGGGTATTGATGATCTCGACGAAATTCTCAGTGACATACTTAATGAACCAAACCAGAAAACAAGATAGAACACTTTAAAAAGTCGGACGATCTATCCAACTAACACGATGCAAATAATTTCGATGAAGCTGAGTTTAATACAAATGAACAAAACGAGCAAAACATTGAGCTCAACATAGGTGATAGAATATCAGTTCTTTGGCTGAAAGATACGACATACTACCCCGGGGTTATTGAATCTACTGCTGAAGATGGACTATTTAATGTAACTTACTATGATGGAGATAAAGAGATCCTGAACATGAACAACGAAACCTGGAACAAACTAGAAAGTTCTTCAGCCAAAATAAGAATGTCACAACCACACAGACGGAGATATTCAGCATCGAGAACACTGTTCTGGCCAAAATGAAAACGCATTTAGGAAACAAACCATTTCTGAGACACCATACCCAAGGTTTTGAACAGTTTCCATTGACCAACGCATTCAAAAATGAAGAAGAATCGTTCTTAAAGACGGTAAAACAAGTTGCAAAACAAGATGTACCGAGAAATGCAAACTTATCAGCAGCCACATGATATAAAAGGTGAAACAAAACGACTACGGATCATTTAAAATGAAGGAAAGAATTCCACCACATGGAAATAAAGATGATCCAAAGAACGAGCTCCACAAAGACTGTTCGACGTGCTCTCTGACTAGGCTACGCATTCTCGAATCTGTTTCCTCACTTCACGAATGGAAATTCTACAAGGCAGACGATACCGCAGCATTTTTACAGACTGGAACAGCACAAAGAGATGTATATTTATGGCCACCCAAAGAAAGCAGAACAAAAACGACGCACCTTTGGTTATTGCTAACCACGGCTTACGAACTAGTAAATGCTAATGCTAAGTGGCAGAATCTTTCTGATAACGTTCTTCTAAAAAATGGATTAGTTCAATCGAAACATTTTTCGCAACTGTTCTTTAGAAAAGAGGCCAGAAAGCTAGTCTTTGTAGTGGCAAAAAGAGTGGAAGACCTAAAAGCAGCAAGAATTGGATAGCTTGCAAAGGACCTACTTGATGCATTTGACAGCTCTTTCAAACTGGGCACGATAAACAACGGACCGGGAAAACTAAGGTTTTTCGGCATAAATACAAATCATGACAATGACTTCACGATAGCTACTGATGCAAATGACAAGCTTGAAGCAGTAACGGAATATGCTCTATCAATATAACGCCGTAAAGATACATAAATGGGAATAAATGCGATAAAAAAGGGAGCATTTGCATCAATCAACAGCTCACTAGGTTGGAATGTAATTGCGGCTTTACCACTGTACTCATTCTACTCTAGCTACCTTCAGCGAAAAACACCCGATATAAAGGTTTCACACATGATCGAACAAACGATCATACTGGGGAAGAAAAAAAAGATGGGAACTACTATATCATACCGAAGGCCTACGAATTCTGATGAGTATCACCTTACTATATTGGTATTCTCAGATGCATCTCGAACAGATAAAAATGGGCAGCTTGGAATAACTACGTATTTACTAGTCGGTGATATGAAAAGAGATTCTATTTATCACCCTCTCTCGTGAATATCGCACAAAATCAAAACGTCCGGTAAAAATTGTTCCAGCAGCTGAGATTCTTGCCGCTGCAGAAGGAATCGACGAATGAAAATCAATCTCCCTTGCCTACTCGGAACAGATGGACATGGAAACCAAGGTAAAGCTATGTTTAGACTCGAAAGAACTCTTTACATCTTTATTGACACAAAGAAACTCTATTTATAGGTCTATTCGCGGAGATGTGTAATGTATCAGGTATGAGTTTTAAACGGGTACAGTTGAAAGCATATCTTGGATACCAGGCAAAATAAATATTACCGACCCGATGACCAAACCAAACAGTGCCTTAATCGAAACACTTCAGCTGTCACTGTACACTGGACGTCTGTCCATCGACATTGAAGATGCTGCAGAGACCAAAACATCGGAAAGAAACTTTGGTTGAAATGGGAGGAGTATGAATATGACTTTCCAAGCTCATATTACGTGTACATATATTTTATCTTAGCGCGTCCACTAAGATATAAATATTCGTATTTAAAATGATATTCGCCTAAACTCAAGTTTACAAGACTCAAAGCTATTTACTTTGACGTCCACTCAAAGAACTGAATATCCATGTACACTATTGCATGTCGTTATTGTATTGTCGTATTGTTATTATGCATCTCCTATTTAAGCAGCTAGTTATTTATGATGTCTAAGAAAATAAAGAGGTACAGACTTATGCTCAGTACCGTTCTACATCGTTCTACACACGCTCCACATCGCTCTTGATCTAGTTATACCAATTATTCAAACTCGTGATCTGTTTTACGTTTCCAAAACAACAGTTCGCCAGTGTACGACGCGCAATCATTATTTTTAGAAACGTATTTCGATGTGAAACATTTCACAATGGATGTTCGCAATACACCTGTATATCCATCCCTGTGACACAATGTACAGTTATGAAAAGTCACGCAATCGAGGCTCCCTTTATTGCATACACGCCGTTTCTCTCATTAACTTAAAAAAATTGAGCTAGGGTAAGTAAAATCGCAAAAAACGATTTATTTATCCTTATTTATTTTAGAAACGGTGATTCAAATGTTGCTAGTGAATAATGCTGAGCAGAAATCAAGTACTAGATAGGTTGATTTTACTAACCTGGGGCAGCCATAAGCAGCTTTATAATGCACTATCTAATATCTACTGCAGACCCTGAATGCGCGGCGCTAAGTGAATGTTGTCAGGAATTCAGATGGATTAGAAGTTTTCTAGTTAAACTTAGTTTGGACAATGGGAGACATCAAAACCAAGTAATTATTAGCTGTTATTATTATTATGTTGTAGTAGCCGAATCTTGGGCTGAATCTGTTCAAAGCATGCGGAAAGCCAAATAAATAGATAATTTGTTTTCAGTTAATGAAGAAATGTGCAAGGAAAGAATGTAGAAACAGTGTGTATATCGATTCTAAAAAGAATGCGGCCGATCACTTCACCAGGCCATTGAATAAAGAGCATTTTCAACTTTTTTACAAATTTAATTGGCGTTTATGAAGTAGATTCTACCCACCAAAAAGGTGCCAAAGAGGTATTTTGGGTACTATACCCCCAATACAAATTTGCGCCTTAAGTGACGTCAGATTTATTTGACGTCAGATATTTCACTATGTGACGTCAAATATTAGAATATCTGACGTCAAATAAATCAGATTAAAAAGTCAGATTCTGACTTTTGAACCAAATAAGTTGTTCGACGTCAAATCAAATAATAACATTATAGATTGGTCAGGTTGCAATAATATTATGGGATTGCAACCTGACCAATCTATAATTATCTTAGAAATAACTAGGGCCGTTCTGTATTTAAATCATGTTTAAATTTCAACAGCTTAAAAAGAATTCTATGTTACTCCAACTCAGCACCTAATTAGAGATAAATAAGTAGATCGATATAATATATCGATCTACTTTCTTCAATTCGAACTCTATAAATACCGGTAGCTGAGACGATAAATTTTAAAGGAAAAAACAACCAGGCAAACAAAGGAGCATTGGGAAAGGGAACAAAGAATACGAAACGTTAGAGTGACACTAGAAGCGTTAACAGTACAGAAAGAGAAATTTGAGGAATATGTCTCCAACCCCATGACAGGGCATCGCTGTCACACATGAAACTATATGTGGCGGCATTGAAACGACATCGTAAATGAATAGCAAGAGCATCTCCTGAGTAGTGGTGATGAGGATACACTCGCCAACTTGTCAGTGCGGTTCAGTGTGGCCCCTTTCAACACGACAAATACACTTACAGCATTTCAAGTCTTCATGGACAGCATTACAACACGCTTACAAAAATAATTCTATGGTTACAGAAAGGTTGAACAAAATAATATAAAAACATTTCTATATTCCGGTTTTAGGTCGAACTTCGCTTAAGAATTTTTAGTTATCCTCCTATCTTAAACTGTTTCCTTCGTCTAATTTAGCTGCACCTATTTCGGGTGGAATTCTGCAAGACTTGCAAACTTAGTTTTGTGTTGCTGTTTGCTGCATATATAAGAAGAGGATATACGTAATAGCAAAAAATTCTTTGACAAGCCAATAGGCCTGATTTAGATGCAATGTTGTGCGGTTTCAGAAGTAAAGTAAAGAAGTATGTGATTTCAAGTTTTATGTTATTTCAAAGAATGGGGGTCACATCGAAAAAAAAAATTTTTTCCAAGAAAACATCGCAGGACCACTTTATGAAACATGAGTGAAAAAAAAAGAGCATATGCGCAAGATTTTTGAGATTGTGAGTGGTCAGCTGTTGTCCTGCTATTTTTCTTCCTCTGTTTTTACCTTCATGATGTTTGTCGGGTTGTTGCGCCGCAGAAAATTTGGCGCAAGCTGCGTGATGAACTTGCTAATTGCATCAGCTGTTCGTCTCATAAATGGTGCAGCAGCATCACACACCGCTCCCTCGTTCCCCAATCCTAGTTACACTCATGACTTGGACAATTACCTAAATCTGCAACTGTTGACTACATTGAATTGGATCTGGATGCTGTGAATGTCGATAGGATGAGATTCTGCTCAAGAAAAATGGATATTTTGAGATTGTGATGTAGTTTCAGGTTCAGGCCAGGTCAAAGGTTATTTTTGACACTCTTATTTTTGATCCCTACATGACTGAATAAAAACAATGCATGGAAAGTATTTTTAGTGTCTTTTCTTTCTCCTATATACAAAATATCTTTCTTGTTTCGACGTATGTAAGATTAATCATCACCTTACCATTACTCAAACATTACTTATTTGCTTTGCATCAATAACGGTAAGAAGCTTACAGTCCAACGAGGGAGGGAGAGAAGCCTTTAAAACTTCAAGTCTGATGTCGTAAAATCGCTCTTGCCATATCCCCATTGAGGGGTACTTGATTACAGAACCTTGCTACTTCTGATATCGACGAGGATCTGAAAGGAGAATGATAGGAGCCTTAACATCTGATAAATTTATCGATTGTTGGAGTGTCAGAGTCTGGAACCATAGGTGGTGCCATCCCTCTTAGGAAATGGAAAATGGATGGAAACGGATGGACGTTGTGTAAATAGAGTTATGTGCACAAAATACACTTAATAGAATGAGCTATTTATGAAATATTGAGACATGTTTCAGAAATTGCGTTTTATAAAAAAGTGGGGAATGCCTTTGTAGAATGATGATGTCAAGAGCAACCTTGGTGCAATGAGATTTATGTTGGGATTTTAACAACAAGCAGGATTGTTTTAAAAAACAATGCCGTTTGATCTGTTCTCAGATATGGCGTTCTAGTTTTAGTTTTTATTTCCAGACCTGTGTCAGCGTGCAAAGATGTGGACGAAAGTAATCGAGGACCACCCTAAAAATTTAATTACACTTTTAAAAAAGTGAACATTTGTAACAACTCCATTGGGCAAAATGGTCAGTACAAAACCTATATAACAACGACTAGAATAGGATGATAGCTCTGGCAGAAGGGAAGAGGAGGAAGAAATGAGATGGGTAACGTTGTACCAGAAAGGAATGAGTGCGACGGGCAGGCAGGCTTGGTATATGGTGTAAAGAGACGTTATATTGCTGGAACAGGCAGAGAATAGTGGGACTACAAATAGTGCAACGACAAGAACAACAATTGCATCATTATGATCACGATGACCTCGAGGACCATGAAGAAGTGGGAAGATTGCATCTGAGGGTAATGCAAGCGGAATGAGAAGATCGGCGGATGGCAAATTTGTCATTGAATATAAACGTCTGACAGTCGCCTGACAACATGCAAGTTATGACATTTGTAAGACGTAACCCGAAGTTCGTTTGAAAACGGCGTGTTCCAACATATGTATGAACATGGCGTATTGGGAACATCTCCACATTGTTCGTTACGTACAGCTGAAATCGTTCATGAAGAATTGCGGAAGTATACACGTGTAGGTATGAACATGTTGAAACGGATGTTTGTAATTGGACCATGACAACACGATGGTCAATGGTGTGAAAAGTGTCCAAAGTTTAAATGAAAATTCAGGTTAGAAGAAGGGAATTGACAAACACGTGTAAGTGTAAAGTACAGTATAGTTTACATCTAGCACGATCAATTAAGTGTCCCTGACGGCAAGTGTCATTGGTCGGCTCAGAAGGATAATTAAACTTAAAAATAGGAAAAATGTACAAAAATAGTAACAATGAAAGATGATGGGCACGTATTTACGGATGAGACGTGGCCGGTTGTGACTGACAAACACGAAATATTTTTAAACAAATTTCGTTGCCTTTGTCTGTCTGCATTCCCCAATTTTTCGGCTGCGCTTTTATTTTTGTTTAGCATTCTCGACAGGGGTGCTCTCTTCCTCGTCCTCTCTTCCGGTCATCACTACTTCAGACCGTTGTTTCTTGTTTTCCGTCGGCACGCTTTTCTCCACTTCAACAACAACGTGAACAGCTTGAAGTTTCAAACGGTCTTTCTATTGTCACTTCTGTTATTATTATTAACTTGCCCACCTTCCCCCCCCCCCCCCCCCCCCCCCCCCCCCCCTTCCCCCACCCCTATTCAAACTAATCCGTTTTAAGTAATTCTCTATCCTCCAACCACTCCGGCATCACTCAATTTCACGTTTTTTATTATTATTACTACTACTATTCTTATCATTATTATGACAATGGCAGACCTAATCAACGATGACACTTCTTTTCGCAATGGTACTCCAGTTCGTATGTCTGCATGGATGCATGTCAAATGTGGTCGAGTAATGAGACGGCAACATCGATTTGTTAAATTGCAAGGAGAAGTATTATCATTTCATTTCAAAGAGAATGGAAATCCTGAACAAATCTTTGATGTCGTCGGTGCAGATATTGAGTTTTATGATTTTCAAACAGCATCTGCAACTGTCACTCAAGCATCTAAACATCAAATGCAAACAAACCAATCTTTATTTCATCAACAACATAATCAACACCAACAATCATTTCAACATCAACAAAAATTCGAAAAATTACCATCGTATCAACCATTTCGTCGCCATTATTCATCCAAACAAATTCGAATTGTAACTCCTCGTCGTCTATATACTTTAATTGCTGGATCATCCGAAGAAGCACATATCTGGGGCCATAGTTTAAGTTTTGCTGCCCAGCATCGATTTGAAGATTGTTATCGGCTTGGCGATCCTATTGCTGAAGGTACCTTCTCACGTATTCATCTTTGTTACCCTAATGATGCCCCTGAACAAACATATGTCGTTAAAGTTGTAAAGAAGAAACCACATGATACGCAAGCATTGGAATGGTTGGAACGTGAACGTCATATTAATTCTGCATTGAACAGTCCTACAATTGTGCAATCAGTAGACATGTTTTCAAGAAAAGAAAGGGATCATTTAGTATTTGAATACATGGCAGGGGGTACATTAAGTGATATGTTGGGACGTCGTGGTAGAAACAAACCGCTTCCAGAAAGTTATGCAAGGGTTGTTATGCGTCAATTGTTTGCATCTCTGCAATATATTCATAGTAACGATGTAGTCCATCGTGACGTACAACCTGATAATATCTTTCTGTCTGCAAAGAAGTTCCCATTGTCAATTGCATTGGGTGATTTTGGTCTGTCTAATTTCTTACATGATTCAAAAGTCAACATTGATGTACTCACTTCTAGAGTTGGGACACCGCCTTATATGTCAGTGGATGTTGTAAGGCGGATTAAATATGGCCCTGCTTCAGATATGTGGTCTGCTGGTGTGGTTCTTTATGAGATGCTGAGTGGAGAGTTACCTTTTGATGGATCGACGGAACGCGAACGGGTTGAACGAATTAGGAGAGGAGTATTTGTATTTGATGAGAAAAAATGGGAGAACATCAGTAATGATGCTAAACGTTTAGTCAAACAATTGTTACAAACTGACCCTAACAAACGAATCAGTGCGCTCGCATCATTGCAACATCGATGGATTGTAGGAGGGAATGGAGGATTAGCACCGGTGTCAAGTATAGCATCATTATCTATGCAATCACCACCACATACATCTGGTGCCTTCACGGTACTAGGTGATAGAGATTCACCTGGGAATACGAGTGTAGATGGATTTGGAGTGAACGGACCACAACGTTCTTCAGGTAATGCGATGCCTTCTTCAGTATCTAATTTCAGTCGTGTTCCTTCATCAACTTCATCAGCTTCTGCGCCACAATCGCGTGATGCGTTTGGTGAGAAATCTACTGATTGGCAAGGGTCTCTCTCTGGTGGTGGTGGTGTCAAGAGTGGTCCTATTCTTGGCAATGGAGAAAGAGTATCATCATCGATGGGTCGAGCTATAATGATGAATCAGTCGATATCGATGATGCAATTGCATCATGTATCAAGTGTTTCATCAATATCTAATACTGGGACGTCACAAGGTGGGCATATGCAACAACCTAGAATACAAATGACACCTTCTGTCAGAGCGATTAGAGAAAAAGGATTGCAACGAGTTGCAAGTGACAATCCTTCAAGAATGAAACGATTATTAAGTTCTAAGGTTGTTCAGAAACAATTGTCAATGGCTTTACCATATAGAAGAAGGTTTGTGGTTATTGCAAAGGCGTTTGTTGCCGTGTTCAGATTGAGGGCGATTGCAAAAGGTCATACGACTAGGCAATTATCGAGATTGGATGCAAGCGTGGATGATGTTGATGAATTGATAAGGAGACGGAAAAAGGAATTGTCTGATGATCTTGCGAGGGCGAGTAATGATGGGTTGGGACTACAGGTGTCTTCAGATTCTTTATCAGCTGTGGTAGATGTTGTTCGAAAAGAGATGGTTGTTGAGAAAAGTGTGAGTACAACTGCTGGGAAGGCGAGTGGTAGTGCGGCGGCGAGGAGAAGAGGTCAAACGGGAGTGATAGCACAAGGTGTATCTGTTGATGGAGGTGGACTAGGGGCTGGGGGGAGAAGAGGGGCAGGAGGAAGTATTGACCGAGTTGAAGGGGGCGGCAATAGTGGAGGGAGAAGTAATGGGGGTGGAAGAATGAAAGGTCACGTGCGACAGCGATCACGTGAAATCGCAGTGAATATAATGTCCAAGTTGACGGCTGATCGAAAAGTGCAGGAAGCGAGTGCAGGTGGGACTCATGGAGAAAAATAAGTTTGTTTTTTTTGTTTATATGCATATTTTGTTTATTGTTATTAAAAAAAAACGAACTAACATGTATAAAGGCTTAGCCGGGTTGGATGTAACTAAAAAAAAACAATGTTTTCGGAGTTGATTGCCCAGCAAACGGGGGTGACGATGATGTTGCTGTAGTTGGTTGGCGAAGTCAATGTCATCATTATGGGTCACGCGCACGTTTCGCGCCCTGTTATTGCTAATACGTAGAATAAGTAGAATAGAAATTAATAATTAATTAAGTGAATAGAGTTTGGAATAGTTGTTTTTTGTGTAATTATAGTGGTGGGGAGGACTGTCAATGGAGGGCAAAATGCAATCACTTTTTCATTTAAAACGTCATTTTTAAATTATTTCGCCATAGAAAAAATAAAATGTTGTGACATCATCTTCGACATCTAATGAATTGCGAAATTGCCGACTCATCATCGATGCCACTTGATTGTTAGGTGTTTAGAATCAAGCTCAAATTACTGTGGTACTGTAGTGTTACGTAGAATAACAATGTTATTCAATAATGTCATGGTTAATGAAAGTACACGTCACCCACATTCTCCTCCAGGAAACTGTACATTGTATAACAGTAACTGGTCCCAGTATACAGCCCATGCCCCACCATTGTCATTGTCACTGTCACTGTCACTGTCACTGTCACTGTCACTGTCACTGTCACTGTCACTGTCACTGTCACTGTCACTGTCA
>JAULBU010040250.1:0-34696 GCA_032358235.1 Odonthalia washingtoniensis | reverse complement strand
TTCTGAGGATATAACATATACTTTATTTCTTATCACATGTCTCAGAATGAAAGCCTGTCATATTACGGTACAATGACAGGCTCGCAATCTGAGAATATAACATTCCAATAGCCAGTTTGATCCATTACGATTACCAAATAACTAATAACTAATAACGCAAACGATTTCTTACCTTTCTCCACTTTGTGAGAATGGTAGTTACAAGAATGCTTGGCATGGAAAGGAAGGAGATAAAATTTTCTTGACAACTGATGGAAACATTCCCTTAAATAGACATGTTACAGCCATTGGATGTACGTGGGATATTATTGTTATGAAAATCCTTTCACCTCTTCAAATTATCGTAACAGTAATCTGAACAGGTGAAAGGGTTTTTACAGATTGCTTAACGACGTCTTCACTACTTGTACATGTACCATACATATCCAAATTGTCACCACGTCGTTGGTTACTTAAAGTCATATACTTATAAAGTACCTTCCATTTATTATTGATTCCAATCGGCTAATGTGCATCATTGTATCGAACGTGTCCGTTAAATCATGTAACGAACAAGTTGCATGTATAATCTCTCACGTCGATGTTGAATATGTACGATACATATCCAAGTTGTCACCACCTTTTTGGTTCCTTAAAGTCATATCCTTATGAAATCCCTTCCATTTATTGATTCCAATAGCCTAATGTGCATCATTTATGTGAACGGGTCGATTAAATCATGTAACAGGCATGTTACATTTATAATCTCTCATATTCATATGAATGGATGCCTTTCAGCACTTCAATGTAGTAATTCATGAGTAATTGCATTGCTGGTGGCTTTCCTAATTCCTCTCTGATAATTTTGTATTGCTGGCGGTTATAAACGAACTACTGTAATCACTGTCTTCATAAAATTGGATTAAAAAGTGGAGACAGCAATGACCAAAATTGGGACCCAAATTATTTTTTTTGATTAATTGTCGCAACTGCACGTAACTACAAATCACTGAATGCCTGACCTTCATAAAATAACCAGTTTTATACTATATGAATTTCCAGGGAAAAAACTACAATGTTTGAATGTCCATTATACGAATGGCACAATGCGGGCGTTCATATCGATAAAATACATGAATGGTTTCCCGACACATCCGTACACTTTCACCGCTTGTAAGTAGGCATTCAGTTCCGGAAACACAGACGGAGATTGGGGCATCAAGTGATCAGATCCAACGAAGGAAATGTTGAAAATTGAGATTTTTATAGTTGGAATTGTGTTTGGATTCGACACTACTGTAAATGTCCAGATAGTGGAAGAGGGGGAATCGGGATAATTCAGCCTCAGTCAGATCCGAGCTGGTACGGTTATACTGATCTCCGAATCTACTTTGTCGAGAATGTGCAGATGAAGCCGCAGATGAAGACATTGCGTATGATTCATGAATATCGAAGTGGAGAATGTTGCTGAAGACGATGACAATTACATAAACAAATTGTAGTGGATATGTTTAAATGATGACGTAGGAAGTCTCTGAAATGAAAACATATGGCATAAACGGTTAAATCGGTGTTGCCTGTTGATAGATGATGATATACGTCTTGGAGTGTAATATATGTGATATTTGAAAATAATAGTAGTACTATGACATTAGTAAATCCAGTGGTTGTTTTGGAATATCGTAGTGTGGGAGCAGACGAAGGAAGAAGAATTAAACAGTCACTCGGTGGTGGTTTTACGGTCATGTTGGCGCCCATATGAAGATTGATTGGGTCAAGGAGAATTTTAGAACTTCATAGTAGTTGGAGTTAAATGAAAATTTTCCTCCATATGAAGTTGGAATTTCGTAAAAAAAAATTAGAATTCTATTTTTGTCGAAAATCCCAACTTCATATGGAGGAAAGGTTTTAGTTTTCCTTTTAATTATTGTTGCAATACGCCACTGTTTCACAGTCACAAATAGTTACAAATTTGTGCAATCAATTGATGATGTAAGTCATATGATATAATTGATATCATTAACTGTCACGAAGTACCACCAAATTCATATCAACTACCACACATTTCTACAATCCTCATATCAGCGGCCACAAAATAATACAAAATTCATACCAACCCGCGGCGCAACGTATATATATTACGGATTCACCCTCAAATTTTCTCGACTTCCCTTTAAATACTGTCAACTTGTCAACACAATAAAAATAAACAACGGAAAACATCAAATATGGAACGACATGTCTACGATCTCTTCAATAACTGCTTCCCATTCCCGATGCATATAGCACTGTAGGTAAGGGCGGAGAAACATTTTAATTCAACTTTGATGAAATATGACTACTGGTAAGATGACGCTGCAATGGGCGTAGTAGCAGACATCCTGCACTTCCAGAAGAACTTTCCTACCATCTTCTTTCCGTTATCAGGAAAGAGAACAACACGTGGGTCTAATAGTTTCTACATACGTTCCATCCTTGTCGGTACAGCCATTGTTCGATGGGCTATCGTAAATGAAGAAAATGGAGCTATACAACAATGGATACAGAATGTTGCAGAACAAAACATGTACAGAATATAAATTACTGGTGTGCGTATTAAACCACTGTGGAAGCACTCACCATATCCGTATTTAGTACACATTCAGGAGAAAAGCAAACCAGATACGGTTCAGGAACTAGAACAGACAGGCGCGGTTTATTGTTGGGACTCTCGGGAGATGAAGGTCTTGGATCAAGGTACGAAAAACCCATAGAACAGTGAAACTGGTCCGGCTCTAGAGCTGAGAGATTCTGTAATTGAAAATTATGTGTCAAACAAATCTGGCTTCTTGTCAATCAAATATGAAATTTTGCAAAATCACTCCGGGATATGAACAATGAGCATCGCGATACGTTCGTGGCATCGTTTCAAGT
Organism: Odonthalia washingtoniensis; assembly: GCA_032358235.1. Taxonomy (NCBI): domain Eukaryota; phylum Rhodophyta; class Florideophyceae; order Ceramiales; family Rhodomelaceae; genus Odonthalia; species Odonthalia washingtoniensis. Next base: position 31,804 of record JAULBU010040250.1, on the reverse strand, counting down.
GAATCAGTGTAAATTTGGCTTTGGAATGATTTCAGTAACGTTTCAAAGTGATGATGTTGATGGAAATTTTAATACTATATCTCAATTATGCGACTGAAAGGACAGTATACTTGAATGAAAGGAGGAGTGGTCCCTTGCTGTGATTGTCGATCGGCACTGGCTGATGGCACTCCAAATTCTATGCGGAATTACCAGTCCAGTGTCAAATGGGAAATGAATCTCATTCGTGTGTCTCTACTGGGGCGAACCTATCAAACGGTCATCACACCGTGGGAGTTGAATAAACTGAGTCAGTCTCTAATGATATAGTCATCAAAAACGAAGGAGGATAATTCGTTCATCGCTCTAATGAGCAGTGTAATCTGGTACGGTGAGACGTTTTCAGAATCGTATGGTTTAAAGTTTGATGAAGCCAGAACGACGGATATCGCGAGGGACAGGGAAGCATCCAATTTTCTTGACCAATCTCCTGTCAAATCTGAGCGAAAAAAATGTCAATTGAAGTTGCTAGTTGAAATATTTTCTTGAAAACATCAATCCTTTGTTTCTTATATATTTCTGCTATTCAATTTGTACATATATTTTCTATTAAGTATAGTTGAAACCTATCACCTATTAAGTTGTTTTCATCATAATTCATGTTTCCAACTGAAGGGCAATTAGATTAATTACCCATAGTAGCAGCATTGAATCTGCAAACATCAAATGGTCTTTGGCTAATTTGAACAATTGAATTATTGACTGCTTCCTTCTGTACGTTAAATATACTAGCGATAATGACAGATATTTCCGCAATCTGAAACCAGAAGTTGTTTTTAAGGATATGCACAACTGTTCATATCTGTTCCGGGTTTCAATGTGTCCTTTTACCAACATATAATTACCGTTTTTTGTTGACTAATAATCTGGAGGTGCAAGGAAAATAGCAAGTCTGTCTACACTTTCATACTGCAATATCGTTGTATCTCTATCTGGAATGTGTGAAGAATTATGGGATGCCATAATCGCTGTTTTAGTAACGTTAAATGACGACTTACATTGGCCTGATGGAGCATGCTTAATTAAATGGAAAAGCGACCTGGTTTGATTAGACAACAATTTTGTATGTACTGGAGATTTAGTCTGTTATTTAGAATAGTCATGATGTTGAAGGCTATAAAAGCCTGTATTAATGCGAATAAATTTTATGGTCTGTTCTTATACATGCTTTCTAACTAAATTACGGGAAGAAGCAAAATAATCATGGGTCCTACCAAAATCAAGACAATGCGGGTACAGAACTATCGAATAGGTAACGCACCTATACGCAACCATTAATTCTCAACTTCAACTCTCAAAAAATTACCATCACCAACAATCAGCAACTGTACCATGTCAAGAAAAGCACCCACAACCTTTCTCAAAGTAGAGTTCGTTTTCTATTAAAAGCGGTTAAGCTCTATGGGAGGTGTAGTTGAATTTATTTGAAATGTCACAGACACGGAGTCTCGTGGGGGCAGACGGTAATGCGTTATGGATCAAACAACGGTAAGGTTATTCCTTGCGGTTTAGTCGTGCTGAGAAACCATGTGGTAATTGAAAAGGACGGCCTACCACCTCTATTCCATGATGAAATTAAAGTAATGAGGTATTGGATCAAGTTGTGATGACAAATTCCGTTTATTTCCAAAAGCAAAAGGCGATGCATATCCGTACCAGAACATTACCAACTTTGTATCACCAGGACTTTTACAAGACAATACACGAGATGATCATCATATATGGGAGTCGAATAGTATGGGAAGGTGAGAGGCGTCATCAGAAATATATGGTTCAAAAATTAAGGGTCGTTAATCCTGTTCTAAAATAGGTTCAGTAGACGAACATGGTGATTACAGCGGTGCAGCAAGCGATTTTAACCAGTTCAACGTTCACGAATATGAAGATCTCCACATATGGATCTCAATATTTCAAATCACGGATGTCGGACCACCGCTTTAAGCTGTTGACACCTACCATCGCAATGAACTCGTGGCGACGAAAAATAGGATTCGATTTAAATCTGGTAAGACAAACTTAGCGGTTACGAAAAGTCGGTGGAGGAACAAAATGTTAACATATTTTAAGGATTTGGTTAAGATGATGGAAGTAAAACATAGTCTCAATTCTGGATTCATTATGGCCATCGTGGATGTGAGACATCGTAAATCATGTCTCCGTTATCTTGCTGCAGAAAACTTCCGCAGTTAGATTTGTCCAGGAAGCCACTCCGCGTCTATGCAGTACGCATAAAAGATTGTAATCCGTTAAACGTATTATAAATCATCAACCATAGTGGATTATTAACCCAGCAACTGACTTCTTCCGCCAAGACGACTACCAACACTATATTGGACCTATAGTTACACGATTAAACCATTTACACGTGTGTCACATTCTAAACTACAGTTGACTGCTGTACTAAAGAATGACCTACGACGCCAACAGACAGTTGGATCGACATCTAGCCCTAGGTTCTAATATACACGTGGACATTTCTGCGACTACTACGAACGCTTTCGCTACTTAGGATCAGTGTCTTGGATTCGATTTTGGCATTCTTATTTCTCCATAATAATGCCACCAGTACCATTCCCTTCTCCCTTTCTCTTCACCCCCTTCCTTTAATTTCCTTCGTTAAACTACGTTTAACAGTCGTTATCGCTCCGGGTATTGCTATCCTAGCACCTCAAAGTCACCCAATGTTCCGTATTAATACGGCTACATTCGCGCTCCCGTCACCCTATCTCTCCCTCTAGTTAGCTCCTGTTCCCCTTTGTACGCCTCACCTGTCCTCCTTTGCACGCCCTTTATCGTCCTCCTTTGCATCACATTGTATGTCACATTCTTCACCTATCTCTCTCCTTCAAGGCGTAACCTCGGTAAGCGCATAACTACACATACTCACCCCTCTACAGTTCTGCTACTCCACGAGCCCTGTATCCAAACCTCGCTTATTGCATATACTACTGTCTACAATTTCTACACTTCCTGGATACTACTATGGAATCCATATTAAAGTTACTACTCAGTACACACGTGGCTGTATTGTAATACCTGGTACTTAATGTAAATCGCCACAAATTCAGCAGTTCCATCACTTCCAGTGTCATTCGACCTTCGAACAAGCAACAATATAGCAGAAATAATCCGAACAGACGCTTATTTTGTTGAAATATTCTTCTTATTATCAACTACTCAGTCTGCTTCGAATCCAAATATAATGTTCCTTTCGAGACTGTTCGTATTGCGGATACCGTAACTTATTTGATTATAACGTGATTTAATCCTTGGTAGAAGTAGAACTCATTACGAGAGTCATGTTCTAGGGGCATGGTTACTCCTCAACAACAGCTCTGTATGAGGTATCATTGATATATACGCGGAGGTTGGAGAAACGGATACTGGTGGTGGAAGTTTGTGTTTGGATCATGTTGATTATTGTACGTTGATGGGAGCGTGAACGTAATTATTAACTTAAATGTCACGGGCCACAAATGAGTATGCCATGAATCGTAACTAACCGTCTTCATTAATGCTTCCTAGTTTTATAAATCGCACTTAGCTTCCTGGAGGATCTAACTGGTGATTTGAAAAACCTTTCCACTGATGTGGTGTTGTTCAAAGAATTCACAGCAGTGGAAGTGGAACACAGAAAGGTGTAAAAATGGAGACTCGCCTGTTCTTTCTGGACACTGTATATGAACATTTTATAAGATTCTTGACGTATTTATGGGCAACAAAAACCAAATACGTTATGCCCAAACTTGATTCCATGGACAATGTTTCATATTAGAATGAAGTGTATGTGGGAAGCGAATATGGCTACAGAAATTCATTTTAGGACCCAGTAAATAGAAAAATATCGTTCCGCCACCGTTTTTGTGCCGTGAACGGGTTTTCGGATCCGTATGCAATCTCCAGTGCCAGTTTGGCAAAATTCGCTGCCCACGGTGCTTTTTCAAAAGAATACTTAGCCGAACTGTATGATATAATGAAAAGTATGTTTCCTAGATCGGACCACCTTCATCACGATATTAATCGCACTTTATGGAACCCCATTGTCAATGTCGCTGTAGAGAATAGGCGAAAATATCAATGCAGGTCTCAGCGAAAGGAAAAGTTGATAAAATTGTTTCAATAAAGTAGAGAGTAAATTTAATGCTAGGTAAGTTTATGGTTCTTTGAAGAGCGGCTTGGCCTTCATTCTGATATTGTTAAATGTATTTGAAGGTTGAAGGTTGAAGGTGGCGTGTAGCTTCTCACCTCATCTCTGACTTCCGTATAGAGAGATCTTATACGCCACGAGCACTTAGTGGCCCTTTTGCTCTGAACTAAGGCATTCCCCACCTAGTTTGTGATTAAGTCTGGTTTCCCGTTTCCTACTTATTGAATGGTTAGGAATTATATGTAAAATTCTGGCGTGTCTTTTTGATAATGTATATCTATTTATATTCTATTCTTCTCCCTCTGAGTTGGGGTATATGTGTCAAAGTCTGAACCAAATTTAAATCTTTAGCGACACAGGTGTATGATTGTTAGTAATAGTACGAAGTGCTCAAATTAAATAAATTACCTCTATTTCGAATGACACATCTTTGGCATCTGACAAGTGTAGATTTGTGGCCTTGTTTTCCTTCAAGATATTTTCAGTACCAATTTGTGTATCTTTAATTGTGATTCAATTATTACATGGCCATACTGTATGGAGTGATGATGATTCCCCCTATACAGTCACATTTTTTTCAGTATACAGTGTCAATATGTATGCCGGGTGCCGCGTTCTGGGTAATATTCTCTGACTTCCCACTTCTATTGTAATAATGAGCGGTTGATCTAACTATGCTATCAAGTACAACGTTACAACCGTCTTCTCTTTTAAATGACTTATCGCACCATTGGATGTATCGTACAAGGTCTCCGTTTCATCATGCTTCTTTTCTGCATTCTCGTATGTTAAAACCCATGCTATCTTTTCGTTTGATCTTCTGTACCATATGCCTTGCCTAGTATTTAATAATTACTTTGTTTATTAATAATCCACTTTTCAACTCGTCTTCACTCATGGTATTATTTATCCACATCTTAAAAAAGAATCATCCTCTAAAGTCAAGTAATCATGCTCCTCATTGTATCAAGCTATCATCATCCTCACCTTTCACGTATCATAATCATATATAGATTATTATTATTCTCATTATTTAAAGTAATCTGCATCATCTTCATATATGTTGCCATCATCCTGATCGCATATGTTTATCATCATCATCATCATAACATGTTTTCATCATCCTCGTATTTCAAGTATCATAAACCTCCTCTATCTTGATCCTCTGTCAAGTTCAAATATAATCATACTCGTGTGTCATTATCCTCTTTCAATATCAATAATCATTTCCTCTTCCCTTGTCTCTCAACTCCATCGCACCATCTCTCTGGTTGTTTCACCTCCATCGAGCCGTCATTGGCATTGTATTCATCACAATAATTGATGGAAATTTCTCCATTCAAATGTCTGATTCGACAGAAAACGATCTTGATCGCGGCGTTGCTCATTATTCGTCTACATTACAACTTTAGGCGGAGCACATGGAGAATGATGAAATCCGGGTACTGTATCCGAGAATACGTGCTGACTCAAATTAATGGCTCGAATGTCTGGCATCTTTCTTGTAATTGAATACGTGGTAGCAAATATAAACTTCCTGTAACTAGTGGTTGGTATCAATTTGGAGTTAATTATTACCAATCTAAGGCTGGACACAAGGACTTTTCGGTCATAGAAAGGAAATCTCATGGTTTATGGTTATTCCAGGGAATGATGGTTTTGATTTAAATGTATGTACAGGTTCACATATTTATGTGAATTACAGAAACAAGGATCTTACTCGTCTGCAGAAATATTATTAATGTCACCCATAATTACTCCTCCAAATTCCGTATTTGTTGGACATGTACATCTTCAAAATGGTGGTGAGAATTTCAATGGAAGTCATTCCATGAGGTATAACATATACGTAATACCAACAGACTATGACTTAGTAGATGCAATTGTGTTTTGGTTATCATGTCAGTCTGCGTGTAAATTACGATCGCGATGGCAGTGAAGATGAAAATGGTAGTGCTGACGAAATTTGGAATAGTAGTGAAATTAACAATGCCCCAGGTGCTCTTGGGGGAACCAGTTATTGGCTGTGGTACAGGACGGAATAGAAGATGGTGGATGACAGTAATTTATGTTTGAAGCAGCATATTATTGAGGTATTTCTAAACTTATTCTTTTCTTTTTGTGAGACATAATCATCCTATTGAAGGAGTCTTTTAAACTATATTAGAACATAGATTCGAGAAATTAAGAAAAATAAGAAAAACATTTCACTTTTAATGAAAAAAAGGAAACAAATATTCAAAGAACAATACCATTATTGATCTGCACGCACCTTGATTAACGACGGGGAATATACGAAAACCCCACCTTCATGCATCACCACTTTTATCTTAAGATCTGCTCCATTCTGACCTCTACAGACTGTAGTTTTAAAAAAAATTGAACTTGAATCAAATAATTCTCGGATTGAACACGAACTTTCCGAATATGATTTAGTACTGGAGTTTTACTTCATCACAACTTTGAGTATTTTCTAGTGCATATTAGTTTAGAGGAAAACGAATATTCGTATTAAACACGTGTACACATCCCTTCCAATTTCAGTTCCTATAACCATACAAATTGGCGACTCGTAGATTAAGAGCATGTCATCTTCTAGTCTAAAATCCAATAATCTAGAAAAGTCATTCTCGACACCAAGTTTTCGGAAATCTTTCACTATTGGACAGGGAAACCGCCAAAGTCCCTCCATTCAAAACTGTTGGATCTTGACAGTGGATTTACAGAAGCTCACGGAACGTGAAATTATGGGCTCATTGTTGTGCAAAATTGGAAGCAAACGTTTCCCCGGGTAGGTAGTTGGTGGCCACTTCACAACTCATTCAATCGAATATTCTCTAAGAAGGTTGAGGAGGAAGCTGAGATGAGTTTAATGGCTGCAATTTGTAATTCGCTGGTTTGTAAACGCAGCATCATCGTCATCAATACTCGTTCAATTTTTCATCAATATATCAATCATTATACATCCACTTCATCAATCTGCATTAATATTCATCTTCATCATCAATCTCTTCATATTGGGGAACTCTATGTGTTCGACAAATCTACATATGTACACATGTTTTTGTCATCTACATGGGAGAAGTCCTAATGAAATCTCTACGACAGTAATGGACTGTACACTGAAAAATGTTTATAAAAATATCCATCCATATGTATGGCGGAAAATAAAGCATTCCCAAAAATGTTTTCTGAAAGTATTATGAAAAAGGTAACTGTTTTTATTTCTTTCTCTACCATCTGTATATATCATATTTATAGACTCTTGAAAACTAGCTACGTCTCATTGTGGATTTCACTAGTAGAAAGTCAATCAACATGAACTTCATTACAATAAAAGCAATTAGTACAGTAAAATCAATCAAGACGCGCTCCATCTAAAACGACAACACTGTAGGTATACCAAAATTGTTTACACTGTAAGTACATAACATTTAAGGCAAAATTGTTTGGCGAAGGAGATAGGGACCAACACTTTACTATGGACATTAAATTATGTAATACACATACACATACCACCCCACACTAAGTACAGGAGAACAGTAGAAACTACGGATAAACTCTGCTTAATTTTATCCAATGCGAAAGGGAATTGAAAGGTCAGGAGAGGAGGATTTTTCAGGTAGCAGCAGCAGGAGGGATGATCACAGAGGAAAGAAAAATGAAAATGAATTGCCTAAAGGGGGAAAGAGCAGCTTTTATACATTGGGAAGAGAAGAGAGAGTAGAGGGAAAGATAATACAAGGGAACAGCTAGAGAGTACCGAATTGGGAAAAACAATAGCATTCAACATTTCTGTATACTCTATGACATTTCTGTACTGCCTTCTATATATCATTATATATTGATAATACCAGAATATTTGTGAATCCAATGGGTCTTTGCCTACTAGATGCATGACAAATTTTAGCATCTACGTAGTATAGAGAAATCACAGGTATAGCACATAATAATAATAATATAAAGGAATCACAGGTACAAATAATAATAATAGAAATAGTATAGAGGAATAACCGGTACAAGTCACAATAGTAACCGTATAGGTCAATCACAGGTACAGTTAATAATAATAATAGAAGGTAATCACAGGTATATAATAATAGTAATAAGGGTAATCACAGGCATGGATAACAATAAGAAATTAAATAATCATCACGGTTACAGACTTAGCACATCATAATTTAGAAGTAAACAAATCGCCACAGGTATGGCACTCACTAACGATAACAATATGAAAGAGTAATCATAAAAGAAGGAAGACATTAACGAAAAATGACCACAGAGATATAACAACGATAACGAAAGATCTACTGAGTATGATAGTCTACAGTACGATCTTACACATTTAAAACACACAGAAAGGCTAAAAACTAAGTTCACCCGGAAGAATTAATCATACTTGTAAACTTTACATGTTCCACGATTTTCCTTCCATAAGTACAATCCAAAAATGGTAGACGTTTTCTCATCGATCATCGACAGGGAAATATTGATAATAAAAAGAAGCTCGAAATCATGTTTCCCAACCAAAAACCTCAACTATCCAATTGGCAAATCACTGGGAACTCCGGGCCTCAGATCTTACAAATTCGTCTACGAAATTCTCGCCAGTTGAGGTACGAGGCGTAAAACAAACTGAGGTAACGCTAGCGTAACTCGCGACCCACGCAGTGCAAGCGTGAATCAAGGCTCGAGAGTGGAGACCACAAGAATTACGGACCCAAGATCTCATTAATCTTTGAAAATTGTTAACTTGAGTTTATGGAGAAGGGGGTTCTAAACTTGTGCAAAGGCTCTTTTATAATTGACATCAGTAAAGGTCGTGTTGAGATTGGAAGAACAACAAAAGAAAGGGGTTCGCTAATAAAATTAGAGAGAGCGACTCGGTAGCACATAAGAGACAAATATGCCCTCAACAGTTATAACTCTATACGTTTTACAGGTATGACGATAAAAGGAGAGTTGAACAAGAACAAGGGTGATATAAGAAAATCTATCCGTATCGTGGAAAATGCAGGCCCAAAGCTTCGGGAGGATCCGACACGTTCGTCATCAAGAAAGAAAATAAACTCACCTGCAAGTACTTCAGCATCCCCTGATATACATAGAGAAGAACCGATTCAGGAACAAAACAAACCTGACAAAGAAGAAGACGAAGTAGCAATAACAATGCTGGATAATCAAGAAGTGGAAAAAGCGCATGAAGAATGCCAAGTATATCAAACCTCATACATCCCCATCCCGCAATCAAAACGAGCAAAATACGGACAAATCGATACGTATATTAAGTAAGTACATACTTACTCCCGTGGAATGCTCACCGCATTTAGGGATTCAACAATGCCTGGCATAGTCTTTGGTTGGATTTAAGGTCAGCCTTTAGACAATCCTAAATAAAATTATGGCCAAGGCCGATCTTAACTATGCAGATGATTTCCTAGAAAACAGGATAATTCAAATATAATTATCAGGCAAAAATTATCTCGCGGAAGTCATACTCGAATTATTATACATGGATAATCATATACTAGTAAAGAATACAATGGACACAATACAATGGTTTATATACTGGGTGTATGATAGGGAGAGAAGGAAAGAAGAAGGTATCATGGAAATTACACAAAAGAACCCTGAATTGGTACAAGAAATGAAAGGAGGAATTCATCAGAATGAAAAAATTGAATAAAAGAGTGGGACAAAGTATGGAATAGAAATTGATATACTGAACCCTGTGCAAGTATCGGTGACAATAAGTACAGAACCATAATGGCACCCTGATGATGTCTATGACTGGAGTGATGTTGATTAGAAAGCCTGATACACCCCTGACATAGACATGAAAATAGAGAAAAATAAAGGACCAATTTACAGGGATGAATAAAACAGTTCTTCACAAGACCACGATGGAAGTCTGAGGACGATGTTCTGGTGAGGATTGGGCATGAATGGCGTCATGAAAGCCTCCGATGAAGCGACAAATTAGGTGGATGATATGGCGATGACCTTGAACGAAGCATTCGCCATTTCAAAACTTTGACAAATATGTGCAAATTACGATCCGACGAGAAGCTCTAGTCTGTGCCAATAATGCTGAAGGGAGACGTCCAATACTTCTTCTAGGGTTCCAAAGATTGTTGCAGTACTTTCTACGAAGCCCCGGAAGTATTCAGAAAATTTTACTTGAGCAACAACGTGCTTGCATGCTTACACAGTGGCAAACCATACGAATATCTGATGATATGTCGAAAAATCCAGAACACTCTGCGCTTTCAGTATTTCGTTCCTTTTCCGCTTGTCTGTTATCGTTATCAAATATGTTTGATGATAAATAGCAAGGTGAAGGATACCTGGTGGATCAACGCCTCACCGCTGTGTCATACCCGATATGCAATCTATCCTCAAGGATGGATGCCCCACAAATCACAACATGCAATCCATAGGATATCCAACATGTTAAGAGATAAGTCAAGGACAGTGGGATCATCGTCCACGGAAATGCTAACAGCCAATTTGGTCCAGCTTCCACCAGAATCCATATATAGTCTCGTTAAAGGTTCCGGGGACAGTTCAGACGAGAAATTAACAGGTCTAGAAGACCATACAGGTGAGGAGAAATACATCAGAATGATGGTAGTAGAAGGCAGCAGTTTAAATCTCCATGGAATGAGGAGGGAGTAAAGTAGTGTTTCGGTTGTGACAAGGACCATGGAGATAATGATCTTCACCTCCGGGATGAAATTCCAGCAGCAATAAAGCAGCTAAAAGAACGCCACCCGAGTACATTGATAATAGTAGAATACTTGGACTGTATTTATCTGGTGCAGTGTAAGAAGACTCGGATGGTGATACACAGAAAGATGATGAAGCCCACTGGATGGTGGATGATGAAGGCGATGTTGACATGACTTTCAGAACAGCGGAGGTCGGAAGAGACATAGAGGTACAGCTATCCTAATAGATTTACTGCACGGATGCCATAATTCAGAATACAAGGAAGAGAACTGAGTGGATGATTCTAGAAATCCAAAACCGAACCCTGCACTCAACCCATAAATAGAAACCACTCGTCATATTTGAAATCATCACCACAAAACTTACTATACAAATAAACCCCACTCAAAGATGAATAATGCATTTCTAAAGGCCAAGAATTAATTTGGAAATTATTCACGAAACAACTGAAAGTGTAGGCGATACCATGGTGCATGAAGCCAATGATGAACCTCAAAGCGGTGGTAATAATCCGAACATAAACACCACAAGTACATATTCAAGGTCTTCAGGATAAACACGTGTGCCAACATATTCTCCGTCATGTACCGCGATCAATATGACACTCACTGAGAATCTTTTAACTTGAAGCGACCGATACGGACGATTTCAGAGAATAATGTAAGATCCATCGGTGGGATAATAGAGGCTATGAACGAACACAGGAAGTCGGAAACTGTCTATGTTCGGCAGGACTTGTTTGAGAAATGTTTAGCCCAAGTCGGCGAGTTTGCGTAACATTTTCTCATAGTCTATGTACGCAAAGGCCCAAAAAAGGAAGACAAGCTGCCAAAATAATTAGATGGTTATGTACCATATGCATTCTGCACGTATGAGTACAGTGGTCGGAACTTATACTTTCAGTGAGAAGAGAAACTATTTCATTATTAACGTAGTAACAACCTTGGATGAAGTAAAATGTTTGACTCATTTAGGGTTGTCCCTACTGTAGAACATGTCAAGGAAGTTATGATAATTGTTCAGTTGAACAAAAAAGAGGATGCATGGTAGTGTGGTCTTTATTCCTAAAGACGTACCCTTGCAATGAAAGTGAATGTTTAATAAATGAAGGAAGCAGCAACCTATGATGATTACTTGGTGTGACAAATTCGTGTAAATAGTCACCAGAAGCATATATCTAAATGGAGGATATATTTGTAATAACGCACCATTGCAGGATTGAGAATGCTGCTATATATGGAGGGTAATGGAGTCTTCATGACTTCAGAAAAGTAAACATTTGGAAAGAATTTCATTAATAACGGTACTATGTGTGAATATTATTTGGAACTTTATTCATTAAGAACGGCACTCTATATGTATATGCATATAGCATTTGCTGTCAAATGGCGTATAACATTTTGGAAAAACGGAACAGACAACAAGTTTCCAGGTAAAAACGTATCGTCGTGATATATATATATATATATATCATTTCCCTTTTGCAATTGAAATTTTAAACAGAATAATGCGTTAGAAAATTGTACTACAATATACTATATACTATAATTTTTAATTAACGGACACGTTAAGACAATAAAAAAATGAAACCACTCTTACATATTGTGCCTATTTCACCATTATGTGATGATCGTACGTGAGGATGAAAATGTCGTACAGAATTATACAACAACGAAACCAGCAACGCGTTGTCAAGTAAAACTTATCGCCGTGTGTGATATAAATATATATCATCTTTCTTTGACAATGATCATTAAAACATAATGTTTTAATAAATTGTAATAATGTAACGGACATTTTAAGACTATACCAAAATTAGGAAACCACTCTTATCTATTGTGTCTATCTCACCATTATGTGATGATCACACTCCCACCAACAAGAACCTAACAAAATTAACAAATAATACAACTCTGGACCGTCCCATTGGCTTATGTCCACCCTGCAAATCTAATTAACGGCACCACTGGATTTATGACTGCTCTTTTTCAACTAAAAAGTAAAATAAGCAGTCTATACGCGAAAATTCAGCGGAAAAAGCGCGGAAGGGACCATTTAAATCAACTCTCGTCCAGATGTCACGTCTGTATCATATTAATGACAACAAACCAAGAGCCATGCCAAGTCATCACTATTCTGCTGGTCGTATCACAGATTCCGTTGACTGCCGTCCAGCAAGTTCGTTCCTAGTATCATTTTCAGATGGAACAAAATCAACTAATGTACTTGGCTAACCTGGAGATAGAAGCGATTAGAGCATTGTATCATCCCAACTGACACAGTGTGAGGTATAAAATGGAATTGGACCATTCAATAAAATCGAGCCGGTCATGTTGCAGGTCGCATTAAAAGATGGTGACGAGACACAATCATTTTCTTTTTCACGTACATGGACCCTACCATGCACCTTACTCTAGTTACGAACTGGATCCCTTGCCGTACAGAATGTTTCGCTTCTCGTAGCTGACAACGGACCTGTAGCGGAGGATATGCTTCTGGGTCTACCTGTTCTCCAACAATTACGAGTAGGTACTTCTACATTATTTTTGAACAATCGCGATGAATTTGACAGAATCTATTGTTCCTCAGTTCGCATCACTTTCTACGAAACGAAAGGATGACAAATTAGCAGGTTAATGATATCAAGGATTAAGAAACTACAGTACAAGGTACTAGACGGTTCATTACGCCTTCGAGTAAATTACTACAATACTCCCCAGTAAAAGGATCCGTTTCCTGATTCATCGCTATCGGAACCCATGGATTCTGTCCAACACGATGCAGTAAATGTCGGAAACAACCCTGAAAACCGAAATCAATGGTCAAATGCACTGCATACGGCCTTTTGTATAAATACCTCTGGGCGTGAAAAAAGGTACGATTTATGCAACGAAATTAAGTGAGGTAAGTAAACGTGGATCGTGGATCTGCGCGTTTAATCAGGTGATCTACCACAACTTAGTGTTACGAGCTGCTCCGATTGAAGACACGAATGTGCTTCGTCGGATCAATAAGAAATAGATGGAAATTGGGCACGTTTATTAACGTGGGGATTACCTGGCTCCTAGCGACGGGTATTAATCTATCCTCAGGCTTGTTTTCCGTAGATCTCAGTGCAGGAGATTGTGTCAACCTCTCTATATAAACTATATTCTATTGCTTGTAGCTGGGGAGTATGTATGTTTTCGTATTATGTCTACCGAATTTGTCATTCTTCTACTCCGTTCCAAGGCTTGGTATGTATACTGGAATGAGAATTAATTTCATCTACGAAAAATCTGACACTCGTGTCAATGAAATCATACTGTTAGAGATGTAATGTAATACTATTGTTAGAAAAACATATGAAAAAATACTATCGTTCGGAAAGCGTAAATAATTAGTGTAGGGTCTATTGATTTTCCCACGCGTGTATTGTGTGAAATGTATCACTCGTTAATTGAGTGGTCTTCCATCTCTTATGCAGTTTTATAGTGTCACTGTATTTGTGATGTTGTAATTCGTTTTGTGCTTTATACGCCAAAACCTCTTCATACTTCTTAGTGTCATGTTCTTCTAGTCACCTCTAGTTCGCTTTCTCGTAATCAGCGTCGATGTAAATAATCGTCGTTCCGCATCGTCGGGCATCATGGTCGATGATCATCGTCCTCTGCGTCATACCTTTTCATCCCTAATCAACATATCAATGATCTATACTCATCGATCATCATGATCCAGAACCAACGCTTTCGACAATCATCACCATCAACGATCTACATCACGCTCAAGAATCACTTTTATCAATGATAATCAATACTATCTTCAATCGCCATCGTCGATGATCAACTTCAACGATCATCATCTCAAGATTGATTGTCATCCAGAATCAACATCATCATCAATCGCCGACAATCATTATCATCTCGGATCAACATCATCATCAATCGCCGACAATCATTATCATCTTGAATCAACATCATCATCAATCGTCGACAATCATTGTCTTCTTGAATCAACATCATCATCAATCGTCGACAGTCATTATCATCTTGAATCAACATCATCATCGTCATCAACCGTCGGCAATCAATTTCATCAATGATGATGATCATCATCACCTACCAACATCATCCAAAATCAACGTCATCATCACAAATCAACATTATCGCTCAACCAGCAACTCACACTTTCACATCTATGTCATTCTCGCTCCGGGGTCGTGTCACACGAACTTGTAAACGCATCGAATCGAAGTATACGATTGTACCGTACATTCAGCTCTTAATGAAATGGTGGTTTCCGCAAAAACTAATGGTTTGCCCGAGGAGCATGTTTCAGCACTAACTAAAATGGTCTTTGACAAATTTGACGTCTTTTGGGCCTAATTTCCATCCGGTCCACCCGCATTCGTTGAACCTCTGTACAATGACCTTTCGCAATATGCTACCTCCGTACGTGTTAGGATTCTCAAATGTTCCAAATAACAGCGTGACTTCCATGCTGATTTCGTGAAACGATTGATAGATTGCGATATGGCATATCCAAATTCAATCTCACCATGCACATGTCCACCTCTCCTTAATACCAATCAATGTCTCCATAAGTTTTGATTAACTATCAAATATGCCTAATCAACTGGTATACTGTGAAATACCAGTTCCTGATGCCGGAAACCGAGCACTAATTTTTCACAACAAGCCAACTCACTGTTTTATGCAACCTTCTATTTGAGCATTCGTTATTTTCGGTTGCCACTTTCACAGTCCTCGAAATCATTTCATTCGTTTATAACGCCTAATGTAATATATACGCCCTATCATGTACTTCACGGTACTGCCAACTCGGTTATCTACCTGCAGTCCACACTCGCTTCGACTATGCCGGCGAATATGTGGGAAAAGACATTATTATGCTTGATGACATATTTTTGCATGCGAAGACAATGAAAGAATTGCTCAATTTTGTTCAACAATTTTTCGATTTTTGTTCTGCCTGTAATTTCAAGTTAAACCCATTAAAATTAGTCCTGTTTTCAACCACTGTTCGCTAGTATTGTCGTATTGTCTCTCAAAAAGGTGTACGTTTTGATCCAAGACGTCTGAATGGCCTCCTGGATATGGAACAATCGGTCCTTGGTTCACATCTCCAAACATTTATTTGTGCAATTAATTGGCTCCGTAATTACATACCAACATTTATAACAATTATTTGACCGTTACAGAAATGTCTTGAGCGAGTGTACCGACTAGTAGGAAAGCGTACAGAGCGGTCGATCTCTCGTGTACCTCTGATCAATGCTGAATGGTCATCTGTCGAAGCAGCCACTTTTGATAAATGCAAAGATTCCCTCGCACATCATGTAACCCTCGTCCACGGAGATTATTTAAAACTATCCTGTGTGTATCACGACGCCTCTGATCTAATGTGTTTCAGTATTGTCACGCAGGCACCCCGTGAAGACGTTGCCAAGCCGCACGTCTATCAACTTCACAAATCTTTGGCATTTATGTCGGGGCACTTTACAAACTCCCAGTTGGGATGGTCAACTCTAGAAAAGGAAACATTTACGGTTATAGAATTGACAGAACGACTTCGTTGGTAGCTGGAAACACTGAGTAGATTAGATCTGTTTACATATCACAAAAATCTTATTTTTCTCTTCGATCTTCTCTACGTCGTTCCTGACCTTTCTCAAACATCTTTGCGTAAGGCCTTTTGATGGGCCGTTTAGTTGAGTTCCCACAACTATACTTGTCTTCACATCAATAATATAGATAACTTATGGGCTGACTTTCTTGGTCGCTTGTCCGCCCCAGTTGTCATACGTCGCCTAGTGCACATCCCCTAATTGTATCATCCAATACATCGAATTTTATTTGACCTTCCACTCAGTCAATCTCCGTTGAACAATCTAATCATGCTCATCTCGTCGGCCAATCTGCCTCTTGTGGATAACCTTTGGAAAAGATACAAAGGATGTATCTTGGTCTCCCATGATTGTGATGATTTGCAACTGGTTTGTGTATCATCGCACATACAGGACCTGGAGGCTACCGTGGAGCCAAATCAACAGAAACGACTCTTTACAAATCCTTTCTTGTACAATGATATCCTCCGACATCAACACATTTATTCAGGCTTGCATATATTGTTTATCCACAATTGGGGGGAAGGTACCACTTCCCTTCGGTCCTTCAGTCCATATAACGGCGATTAATGACTTACTTCAATCCGATTACATAGGTCTCGGAAACAGCCCAACTGGTGATAAGTATGTACTTATGCTTCGCTATGATTTTTCACTACAAGTGGTTTTTCATTTCCAGACACTACCACTGAGAACGCCTCCAGGGCCGTTCTTGACTGATCTGCATCATTTAGTGTTCCGAATGGACTCATTTCAGACAGACCAACACCCCTTATAAATTGAACAGTAAGTTTGATAAGCAAAAGTCTTGAAGTTCCTCATCGCTTTACGCTACCTTACTGTGTGTTTAACAATGAAGCCGTCGAACGTCTGGGAAAGGAACTATTACGAACATTTAGAGCTTTGATATCCGAATGTTGCATGCTTCTAAATGACTATCCTGGTGTACTTCCTCTTGTACAGAGTTTCTCCACAATTCCATTCCACTGCAACCCGCAAATATCTGTCCCATAACCGCATTCACAGGAATGGAAGCGACAGCGCCAATATCGACATTGATTCGATCTTCAACAATCAAGCCGGTTTATTTGGATGAAATACAGCGTGAGAGAACGATTAACATCTCCAATTTAAAAACAAAAATCTCTGAGATACATCATGTTCTGCAGCGCTCCTTACAAGAAAATCGAGAGAAATCACGTCAGTCCGAATCAAAAGATTTGTTGCCGAACTTTTTCGAAGGATATTTTTTCTTAGTTGCCCGTGAACAATTCAGTAAGGTGACAAACTTGCATTTAATTTGCGTGGCCCAAGACGTGTGTGAAAGGCATTGAATGAGTACTTATTTCAAGTGGAGGACTTACGAATCGGAGCGTTGAATGATGTACACGTAACAAGGCTTAGGTTATACAAGGATGATGCGTAGGAAACCACAGCAATTGTGTCACATGTTTCACGATCTCCGTCGTCATCTGAACGCCCTTCGCTTTTCATCATTCTTTTACCTTCATCTCCATCATCGTCATGTTTCCACCCTTCAATATTTTCATCATCATCTTTATCGTCATCGTTCTATTTCATCGTCATCTACCGTCAGACATCCGTGCTACATGTCCATGTCGCATGAACTCGCAATTGTACCAAATCTATATCATCTATTCGACAACTCACACTATTATCTAGTAATTCAATTTCAATCGACACAGTGGAGACAATCAATCTTCCTTCCGGTAGAGCGCATCGGCATATAGTGACTTTTGTATACACGTCGTCACGGTACGTAATTCAGAAACCAATCAAATCAGATCTCAACTTGCTTAAATCATACCTGAATTCATCAACTACATAAAACAAATACAAGGGTGCAACCCACAAATATTACACTCCGACAATTCTGGAGGCTCTCTCCATAATTACCACATCCTTCCTAATCAACAACAGCATAGATCATACAACAAGCACACAACATGAACCCCAATTGAACTCCAAAGCAGAACTTATTAATCGCAGGTTGATGAATTACATGTCGATTCAACCTGCTGTCTATTGTCGGTCTACGAGAGGTTAGTGGGGTTAGCGTGAGGCGGCTTCAGTTTCTCTGGTCTTTTATTACGATTAAAGGAAAATGCAATTCTGGGTCTCCGCGGTCCTTCTACTGGCGTGGTTACTCGATATCCTGACGCGGCTACTCGTCGTTGGGGATTGTTCAAGTCGGAGACATAGTTCGTGTTCCCCTCAGCGCTTGGATTTGCCGTTGGAACGATCTGGCACGCTTGTTGTGGCGCGTGGGTATCGCACTTTCTTTTGACTCCGTTGATTATTTGGCTCAGGATTTGTTGGCGTTGAGTTTCCTCTTCCGCTCGTATTGACGGTTAGGTGCAATTTCTGTTTCGAATGTTGGTTCTGAGTTTCGTTATTTTATACCTTTGTTTATTAAATGAATCGTTCAGGATCAATCAATGATATGTATACTACTTTTGAGGTTAGACCAAGTGGTGATAATACGTGTATTTATCGAGGATTAGATACTAATTCATAAATTACCTATTCTAGTCCTATCTCTTGTCAGGTCCCACGTGTCGCCCAATAATTCCGGATAGCACTGTTCCGGTTTTTGTCAGTCTGGTAGAGTATCACCATCCTTCCTTCATGACACTGTAAGAGTGCCCTTTTCGCGGCACTTTGAAGGTGCCTCGTAATTCCGGGTAGATGGTTCCCTTGTCATGCCATTCGGTACAGTACATTCTGGTTGCGCACTTTTGCATTTGCTAAGTGCATACGGGTACTGTTGTCACCTGAATCGTCCTGCTCGCCCTGGACAGTACAGTACTCTACTTGTACCGTTACACGTATGACATTTAGCATTGCGTGCAAGCTCCCTCGTTTCATGGCCTGTACCAAAATTGACTGTCAAGCGCTTTTCGGTTTTTGCCGTTTGTGCGCATTTCGTTTACACGCTCAATTTGTATACCGTGACTCGGATTCTTTCTTCGCTCGCAATCATCTTCGGTATGTAATTGCGTGTTCGTGCTATCTTCACCGCATACACGGTATTTCCTGCGTCCTTACGCTCTTCCCTTATCATGTAGATATTCGTTCTTCGCGCTGGCATACCAGCATGGTCACTGTCCTCATCATCAGTATCAACATTCTTCATGTTGTAGCATCATCATCCGCTCTATCATTTCAGCATCAGCATCATGCAATATTATCATCTTCGCATCCCTCAACATCATCCTTGTGTCAATCGTCGCATCATCATCATCATGGAATATTGTCATTATGATATCCAGTAACTTCGTCATTTTCCTGGACATCTTTTATCATTCCCATCCCGCAACATCATAATCATTTCATCAAGCAACATCTTTATTTATCATATCCCGCAACATCATCGTTTTATCATTCAATCGTCCGCATCATCGCTTCTCAACATCGTCATAGTTATTCTCACATTATCCATAACATCATCATCATTCATCTCACGTTATCTGAAACGTCACCATCAACTCATCTCATCATCATCATCGCATCCTGCAACATTCACATCATCCATCATGCAACATCATCATCATCATCCCGCTACGTTCATCATTATTAAGCTCCCGCAACATAATCTTCATTTTCATTCTGGCCTGTGTCACACGAACCGGTCCACGCACTTCGATTCGACTATGTCGAATCAACATTCCGCCCATTCTTCTCTTGGCCACAGTATTCTCCTACCAAATTTTGGGACTTTACTAAATTGATGCTACCTAAAACCACAATCATATTCCCTACAAAAAAATTCAAAGCCCCCAGTTCTCATTTTGGATCGTACATCTGAATTTCCGACAGTACTCTTGTCATTTGGAGCTCTGGTTGCAGTGGTAAACTCAAATATGGTCAAATAGAAACTAGGTCCCCGTGCACGCCCAGCCCAATTCCTACACAACAATATTTCTCAACAATACACAATCCTATTCGTTGGCACATCTCAAATTTCGTTATGTTGTGCTTCTGGCTCCTCACCCTATCACCCCGCGTTTGGCCGCGCGAAAATATCTGGGCAGGCATTCCGCACTTTTAAAGAACACCAAACACCGTCGAGAATCAAATCAGACACCCCCCTCCCCCTAAAATGCTTGAACCACCTCCAAAAAGACCCTGACGCACAACAAAGGCGCCGGACCCACTACACAGAGATAATAAACTCTATTTGAACCACGTCATAAACTGGATCCCGAAACATCTATGTCAAAAGCATAAATATCAAAAATCAAACCGATAGCTCTAAGGATCACTTATTGATACAAGTGGTTCCAAAATAGATCTATTATTTAAGGAAAAGAGCGATGTGAAGTTCTAGGAGACCTCATTAATCCCTCCCTGTACTAAAATGCAGACAAAAAGAGCTATTACTCAGCTGGGAAACATCCTTACTACTATTTTCACATGCCAGACATTTCAACAATCCTATTTCTCACTTTGACATTACGTCTGCATTCACACACGAAAAATACGACAACAACCATACTGATTACGTAAAAAAAAATTCCTCTATCCGATGTCACTTTTTCAATTGCTGTATGCGAATATGATATTCCACACATGACACTATATAGCTCTAAACCTTCATGCCATATATACCTTTCAGGGATACACAAGCACATTACACGAGAGAACTACATTCAAGCTCATATGGACCCATGGTTATATTTAAAAATAACAAAACATGGCACGATACTCATTTCAATAGCAATTGACGACTTCCATTTCACTGCGGCGCACAATGACCACATAGAATCATTTAATAAGTACCTCAAACTGAAATTCCAAGTAAAATATCTAGGGAATCCAGCTACATTCTAGGATGGTTGGACAATAACATATAAAAAAATGGCGACATCCTACTCTCTCAAATAAACCTCATAAGAAAAGTGGTTGCTAAACTCAATGTTCAAAACAGTAATCCTATATGAACACCACTCCCGCATAAAATAAAATTCGATGATGATAGTAAAGAACCTCTACTTAATTACAACTACAAATCTATATGCATATATGCAGTCGGTGATATCCGTCACCTTGCCGATGGCACCGGATACGATATTGCATTTACCACAGGTCTATTAGCAAGATGTATTACAAGTCTAACGAAGACACATTTCGACATATTCCAACACCTAGTACGACATAAAAAAATGAACAGAGAATTCCGGCCTTATATTCAACGAATCATCCTCCTCCATATCCAAATATTCCGACTCATATTCTGCAAATTTATCAGATCTAAAATCAACATCAGCTAACCAATTCACTGGAACTCCATAAAACAGAAGACCCTTTGTCATTTCACTTGTTAGGTAGAATACGTTTCAGCGTCTCAAATCCTGCAAGACACATTCCGTATAAGACGACTCATCTATGACTTCATGAACCAACAGCCACCACCCTCACCAATCTTAGTGGACAATAATGGTGTAATATCTATTTCTAAACATACAAGTAAAACGAAACGACCTAAACATATCTATATGAGCATACGCCATATACATCATCATGGCAATCACGCCAATATTGACCTCCAACATATTCCGATAACAACTATTTCCTCGGATATACTCAAAACATCACTACTACACCATTGTCACAAAGATAAATGTTAGCAACAAAATAAAATAAAATCATGTCATTATGAATTCATGGAGGCATGGGATAGTGTGAGAATTTCTCCGCAGGCTACTATGCTTTTCCCCCTTCTTCGTTCTCTGTTCCAATCATTCATACTCTGATTATCAAATATACCACTAATTCCACTATATTGATAGTATCATACAAGACATACTTTCAATACTCCCACCCAGCCCATATATTCCGCAACAAGAATTTCATATTTTTCTTTTTCTCTCTCCTTCTTAACTCAAACATTCTTTGTGAGACTTTCTCCTATCATACTGTGTCAAGACATAGGCACAAATGGCACGTTACACATTTCTTGTCTTTTACTTAACAGTATTGAAAAAAAGATGAACGTGTTGAAGCAATCGAAACTGATTTGAGGTATTTGGCAACAGTGTCTTTCGTGGTCTCAACTTACTTTTTCGTACACGTTTATGGTTTCATGGTACGAGTCAGTAGTAAACTAAAAACACCGAAGAAGTGTTGACTCTACCAATCGCTGTATGTGAAAGTCATTTTGCAAACAGTATTGTACGGCACTCATAAAAGTTAATGAAGATTTACAATTATTCTAGCCAATTAGAAACGGGAAAAAAGAAACAAACAAAAGTGTAATGTCTAGTTCCAAATGCACAAGACACGAACAAGTGTATTTCAAACCAAATCCGAAATTATTCTCCGTTTTCTCTAACTAGAAACCACAGCCAAAAGCAGACCCTGAATCAAAAAAGTTTATTTATTTTACCCTGCCTCTGGGACACCGCCAACTTCCATGCATGAGCATGAACATGCACATGAACGTAGAAGGTCAGCACAAACATCCATCACAATAAGCGTGAAACTGGATCCAACAAGTAATTCTATAAGCACAAGTCACAATCGCCGATTGTGACTTGCGCTTATCGCAGTCCGTTGGACTAAGACAACTAACTCCTTGGATTATCGGCTTATACTGACAACGTACCGCCCCCAATCCCACGAAACAATACTGACTGCCAACCCCATTTCTGACACGACACAACAATCTGTTTTCTCCGATTTCCAAAACGCGACACAGAACGTCATCCCCATTTCCCAAACAACTACGCCGACTGTTGGGAATACTGGGATGAGGACTGATGATAATGTGGACACGTGTCCATTTATTGTGATAAGCTTCATGCCGCCATTAAGTGATGATATATCACGAACTTGAGCACCGAACTAGATGTCATATGCAATTGGCGCTGCACGGAGAGTGGCACCGAGAAATTTCACGACATCGAATATTACACATTCCAGATAGTGTAAACAGAGGATAAGGTTTAATAAACAATCGGCTAGTCCCTGCATAAATTTGTGTCAATCAGAAATTAGATTGACAATAAACGAACTAAATTTGAAGAGGATCTTTTAAAGTTGGAAATTAAACGGCACAAGGAACTGCAGACAAATTTATAAAAAGAACGAATTGAGGAAAATCGGAGGTTACATGTGGAGGAATGTAGGCTGGAACTTGATCGCCTGCTTTTTCAAATGGAACTTGAAGATCTTCTTATAATCAAGAGATGATGAGGTTTCGAAGTAACATTATGTCTCTTTTCATTTCCCTTGTCTTTTTGAAAAAATAAACAACGTCATCTCGTCATTAGTGGGTTTCGGAAAGTATCCACATTTATAAAAGTTGATAATAGTACTACAGTATTTTTTATCGAAAAGATTATAAAAATTAGTAATTTGGCAAATTGAATTGGTTGAATTGTTGATACGAAAACAATATCTCCGTTCCATGCAGAGACAATTACATGAAATAATATTCTCCTGCAAAAATAAAAATTTCATGTAATGTACGTGAAACAAAAATCAACTTTTCTCCTCTACAATGTACGTCCGCCACACCCATCCAAAAATCAGCAAAATCAGTCTCTCTTCGAGGACAACCGTCCTTGATAACACCGCAAACAACATACCAAGCTCAATTGATCTCATATTTAGACCTCTGATCCGTTCTGCCGGTCAACAAAAAGTTACATCAATCACTCAGTTCTCTTCCTCGCTCTCCTTCCCAACTCAAAAGACCATTTATTTAGTTCTCTTCCCCGATCTCCCTATACCAAAAACGAAAAATCATTTATTCATTTCCCTTCTCCGCTCTCCCTTAAAACAAAAAAGAAATCTATTACTTTCTTCTCTTCTCCACTCTCCCTCTACCCAAAACGACAAATCAATTATTTTTTCTCTTCTCCGCTATCCCTCTACTCAAAACTACAAATCAATTATTCTTTTACCTTCTCCGCTCTCCCTCTAAATGAAAAGACAAATCTATTATTTTCCTCTCTTCCCCGCTCTCCCTTCCTCAAAAATATGTTCCCCGGTGTCACTCTACCAAAACTTACAACGCCAATTATTTGTTTTTCTTCCCTGGCATCCCTCTCTCCAAACAGACTAAAAGAAAGTCTTTAGTTATATTCCCCGCTCTCCCTCCCCCATAAAAATACAACACAAATTATATCATTATCTTTACCGGTTTCCCTCCTCCCAAGACACAAACAAAATTTATTTAGTTCTCTTCCCCGTTATCAATCCATATAAATACAACGGAAAGACAAATCAACTAATTTTTTTCTCCTCCACTTTCAAGAAACACTAATAATTTAATTTAGTACTCCTCCTCGGTAAAATATATATATATCTTAAATTTAATTCTCCTTCTTGGATCTCTGTACATAAATGGAAATATATAAATTAGATCCTTACTCCGAAATACTTAGACGAAAAGAAAAGATATATGTTTCATAACTCCATCACGATGCGACTCCGTGATACTAAAAACGTCACCAGTCCCGAGCCGTATCGAATGTAACAATGATTACGCGTACTCGGGGTATAGATACATAAATGTTGATGGTCGGGATATTTCTTAAGGACATAAGCTATCAACTGTGGGAAATAAAATTACTGCAGGACCGGTCTAATGTATAAGGGAAAGGAGAGTTCGATTTAGAATTGATTGATGATCGAACATTCTTACTAAACTACTGATTTCAAAACTAGTATATATATAAATTGGAGGAAACTACCCAGTGGCTAAATGAAATGAATTCTACAAAAAACGATACAAAACGAACTTTATATTTTCGTTTTGTATAATGTGTCGTATACTTTGCACAGCGAATAGATGGGCTACTCTGCAATTAGAATTTTTGAAGACAATGAGCGTTTTGAAGGAAATATTTTATGAATTGTTAGATTTCTTCAACACATAATATGGAAGTCTCATCACAGATTATTGTGATGCTTTCATTCAAAGTCGGTCTGAAATGTATGCAGATTACAAAAAGTGCGTCTTATGACAGTTGTGTTGGATTTATATATGGCACGCATGTTTTTATTGCACTCCCTAAATGTGTTATGCAAAGAGCAACATATTTAGGTCACAAACGACGCAATGGGATAAAGTTCCAATAAATTAGTCTCCCAGATGAAATAATATTGCATATGTTCGGACCATTGGAACCGCATTGCATGACAATATTCAGACAGTCCGAAATATATTATGCACTTGAAAGATCTTTAGTAATAGAAGGTAGATAGTTCTACATTAAAGGAGATATTTCTTATGTTTTGAGACCATATCTGCAAATTTCTTATCAGATAGTAGCGCTAAATGGTGAACAGCAGGAGATCAATAAAGAAATAAACGGCCTTAGAACGTCTTTCGAGTGGGGTTTAAAGATAAAAAACATTTCACGCCTCTAGACTTTACCAGGAAGAGCATAATTGGGATCACACCTGTGGGTTTACTTTACATCTTCGCCACTTCTATGGAATTTCATATCATGTCTTTATAGCTCTCAAATCAGCCAATGGACCTTCTTTGAAAGAATACGTTAGTGGGTTTCAATAACCATAACATTATATTTCTTCATCATTCCCAGCATTTCGAGAAATTATTTTTGAACATTTACTGATGCGACACGTTAATTTGACTGTTCTGAATCTCTTTGTCTCACATATGACAACATTTTACGGTGAACTTCTATCAAATCCTTTCTTTTTCTTGTCTGATGCGGATCCCACCGTACATGATAGTCCTGGCATTTTTCCTCGATTCTAATTCGTCGTCCCTCGAAAACCTGTTCGATTCATGAACTGATTTTTCAAATTGGAAACGGTCAGAGTCCAACGTAAAACTCCTTCATTCACGCTATTCTTGGCGTTCTTGAAACTATGCCCTATTTACTTCCGCTTCTTCCAAATCCTTTATTGCTCTTACCATGTCTTGATTAAAGGAAAGACTAATTTTTCGGTCTAGATTGTGAGGCTGACCCTTCCTCACTACAAACGTCATCCGTTTCGCTGTTTTAGCGCGTTTCACGTCGTCTCATTGCATATTAACGTACATCCTCTCCTGAATTGAATATTGTCTAGTCTCTAACTCTCACCATTTCACGTTTTCATCCTGTTTCCGGCCAGCACCGTCCATCCTGATGCTTAAACCAAAACAAAGTTTGTCGTAGACTGTGAAATATTCAACCCTACTGTACGTCACCTGTCTCGCTGTGTCGCTCATCTTCCATGGCTTAAACAAGTATCTGAACCTATCCCTACAATTTTTAGCATCGTTTACCCATGGAAGTAGTCCAGAAGCATTCATTTTGTCGGAAACAGAACTGTATAGCACATCCGATTGTCCGTATACGGCAGTGTGCCTCCCACTTGCTTGGAGCTCTTTCAAGAGACTAAGTTTCTCTTCGAGTGCAAGATTAACCCATTTTCTTCTCCCACCTTGGGGACAAGGTTTGAGTACGGGGAATATAATCAGTAAATTCAGGTTCATCGCTTACGATTTCAGTGTTGAATATTGTTGAGTTGGTTGTATGGACCCGATGTCCACCGTTGTTGTACCTGTAGACATTTCAGTGATGATGATGGGCGTTGAGGGAGGAAAAGTTGCGCCTGAGGATATGATTTTGCACAAAAATCCGGTGGTGCATTTTTCTTCTATAACCGCCGTCGTCTGATTTCATTTTTCAGTCTCCGGCGGTTTTCATAAAACTGCTTATTCAATTAAAGAGAGGCCAAAACATTTTGGAGACTCACAATATGGATCATAACATACCGTCAACTATCAATAATCTCGTGGATAAAACAGCACTGTTATCAACAAAAGTCGATACGGAATGAGAATAAATTCAATTAACATCTCTGATTTACTGTACATCGATTAATGAAATTAAGTTTTATATCAAAATTAAGGTTAATAATAATTAAGGTTAATTTGTATTACGGCTTTTCAGGTGATTCCAAAATTCCCGGAGTTTACAGGTGCAAATATGGTATACTTGTATCAATTAATAGTCTTCTCCATCGGTCGCCGCCGTCGGCTTCAACGAGATATTTTCTTTTTAAAGTTACACGCTGTGATTCTCATCACGATTCACATGATTCAAGACGTCACATGTTCTCTTACTGAAGCCATTCACTATCATACATGGCGGGACCTATTGAAAGATCGTTGAAGCGATCTATCGCTAACTGTGCTCCATATCTGCTACAACAATGCAAGGTTTCGAAACGTTTTTACTATTTCGAACGTTCTTTTGACAATATCAAACGTTTTTTCGGTTTTTATTGGTTCGAAATCGGTTCGAAATCGGGAAAATAGGATATTGACTGGCGAATGTTTTATGCCGCGTAGTATACGTGGGACTGGATGATGAATACATGTTCCATCCGAGCTGGAGACCGCGGTGGCCACCATTGAATGCCCTTTTGATATCCTTGACGCTATCATCTTTAATGAACCTACGTCTTAATTTTTTTAAAAAAACAAATTGAAAGAAAAGAAAAGTTTCCAGAGAATGGATTACATCAGAATCACAGCACATATCTTACAGTAAAATAAAGAACCAATAAAGAACCTCAGTTTTAAAAACCGTTTTAAAACCGTCTTTTATTGACTCGGTTTTTATAATAAAACCGAACCAATCTATAGCTACAACTGGCACTAGACACAGACATCAATCCCGTTAGTTCAGAAGTAGCAAACGTTTTTATTGACAAATTAATTCGCAGAAAACGGCAATAGCACCACGTCTCAACTATTGCGCAGCGTCGCACCGTTTTGAAATGGATGATCGAGAAACGCGACTCAGAGGGATTAGAAGGGCTGAATGGGGAAGCTGCTCGAGAGTTTCCTCATTTTTTCTTGGGTATTACATGTCAAACTATATTCTAGTATCTAGATGGTGGAAAGATCCAGAGAACTATCTCACAATCAATTTCAAGCAACCAACATCTGGTAATCTATGTTCCCACTCTCATTACGGTGTAAAGCGAATAAATTTCACGACTCTGCACGGTAGAGATCGCAAGCGTGCAGAATGGACGCAAGAATTGTACAAAGATCTACTGTCGTAATTTGAACGTGTCAAATCTACTGGTGTGATGATGACTACTGCACTGTTGAGATCTATTGCACTGTCTCTGATACATCGAGCCCCTCATGGATGTGTGTACCATCGCTCGATTACTGCGAAACAAATTTCAATTGCTGAAAAGGTGACGTACAGATGGATCCAGTTGTTCATGCGGACTACTGGGCTCGTAATGAGATCACAGACTGGAAAACTTTCAATGTGCCCACAGAAACAGGTGCAAATTAAAACGGAGATTGCTTATCATCTGGGTGCGTTGAAGAGGGGACTTTACAGTGGTGATCTGGATGAGGACTTAGTCTCTAACACGGATGAGACTCATTTCGTCTTGAACATGGACAACGGAAAAACAATTGGACTTCGTGGGGACCAAACAGTTAATTACTCAGACGTCTTGTCAGGAGATAATGGTATGAAGATGGTGGCTCACATAACTAGAGGAATGTTTGGAAAAGTGGAGCTACCCATGATATTCTTCAAAAACAGAACCAGATATTATCCTATTAGGGGTGTGACGGAGATTCAAGATGTTTGATACCACTCGCATCCTAAGGGATGGATGGATGGTATTACATTTGAAAAGTGGTTGTCCGATCCACGTGTCATACGGGCTGCTTCACATGATAGAAAGCGTGTTTTGTTGTAGACAACTGTTCTGGGCATAATATGACACCAAGCATCAAAACTGCCCTGATTAAAATCAAGGCGGAAATGAGGCAGCTTCCGAATAATGCAACGGACCTCTTCCAGTCAGCTGATTCGATTGTTATATCTAAGATAAAAGATGCGTGGAGACGAAAATGGGATATTTACAACGCAAAACTCATAAGCGAGGGAGAGTGGGAAAAAACTGGCGGTGCTTGCCGTAGAAAGTTGAAAAATCCTGGAAAGAATGTTTTGTAACTTTCAGCTAACTCAGTCCGGGACATCAAATGCCATACTGACAAAAAAGGGGTATCTTACTATCGAAAGGCCATGATATAGTGTGGAATGGGGTTGAATATTAACAGACGTTGGGAGGAGTTTCAACTATCGTTGGAACTTCAGAGAATTGTGTCAAAACACCGGGCGCATTTTTAAGGGGCTCATCTTGACTAAAAATAATTTACTTTGATTCACATTAACGTTTTTTTGAGTTCAAAATTAACATTATTAAAGATAATTCTGAATTGCACATAAATAATGTTAATTATAAATTAACTTTAGTGTTGTGGAAATCTCCAACGTAAGAGACTACAAAAAGTTGTGACTTTGGATAATATTAGAAATGACGCACCCGTCTTTATTTAAGTGGTAGGAACAATTGTTCAAGTCCATATAAATGTTATGCTGAGGATTTGCCGCCCGTTTGATGCGATTCAACTTGGTCGAGTTCGTCAATCAATTACACTCGGGCTTCTCCTGAACACATAACAAGTTGGAATTAAGGAAAGAGATCAGACCTTTCGAACCAACGTATACTGTATACGGTCTACTGCATCATGGTGTACACATTTCAAGTGCTCCGTATTCTTATTAGTATAATAGCTATCAGTTCGGTATACTTTGAAACGCGACAGGTCGCATCAATTTTCACACACTCGCCCTTTTTCTGTTTCGTGAGGAAGAAGGGTTGAAGAATTCCTCGCGCAATACTAGCAGGCGACTTGTCGTTTTTAGTTATTCTAAATGTCCTCCTTTCCTTCCTTCATGGGGACTTGTCTGATCGAGTATTCCTGACGTCTGTAAATTCAATCTACTGCCGAATTGCTCGAGGTACGAGAAGTTAGTGGGGTTAGCGTAAGCTGGTGTCAGTTTCTCTGGTCTTTTAGATTTTATTGAAGAAAATGCGATTCTGTGTATCCGCGGTCATTCCACTGGCGCTGTGACTCAATATCCTGATGCGGCTACTCCTCGTTAGGGATTATCGGAGTCGAAGACACAGGTCGTGTCATTCTTCAGCGCTTGGTTTTTCCACTGGAACGATCTGGCACGCGTGTTGTGGCTCGTGGGGATCTTACTTGCTTCTGACACTGTTGATTACTCGGCTCAGGTCTTGTTGGGGTTGAGTTTCCTCTTCCGCTCGTCTTGACTGATAGGTGCAATTTCTGTTTCGAATATTTGTTCCGGGTTTTCTTAATGTCTACCTTTCTTTATTAAATGTATCGGTCTGGATCAAGCGATGATATGTATACTACTTTTGAGGTTAGACCAAGTAGTGATAACACGTGTCCTTATTTCTATTAATACTCGAGGATTAGATACTAATTCTTCAATTACCTATTCTAGTCCTATGTCTTGTAAGGTTCCACGTATTGTTTCGTATTCCAGATCGTACTGTTCCGGTTTTTGCGAGTCTGGCAGAGTAACATCCTCTTTTCTTCGTGGCACTGTAAGGGTGCATCATCATTCCGGGTAGGTGATTTCCTTGTTGTTTCATTCAGTACAGTACATTCTGGTTGCTGTCCTTCGCATTAGCTAAATGCATACGGGTACTGTAGTCGCCTAAATCGTCCTGCTCGTTCTGGTCATTACATTACTCGACTTGTACCGTTACACGTATGAAAATTAGCACTTCGTGCAACCTCCCGCGTTTCATGGACTGTACCAAATTTGACTGTCAAGCACTATTACGTTTTTCCGTTCGTGCGCATTTCGTTTACTCGTTCAAGTTTTATACCCTACCTCATAATTCTTCGCTCATAATCATCTTACATACGCATCGAGTCTTCGAGCTACCTTCGGCGTCTTCGTAGTATTTCCTGCGTCCTTACACATCTTCCCTTATCATGTATATATCCCTTCTCAGCGTTATCATACCAACATGGTCACTGTCATCATCAACTCGTCATCTACTTGGTCATCATCACCAATGTCGCAGCATCATCGTTCATCATTGGTATCGTCATCATCTCATCATCAGCATCATCGTTCTTCATATTGCAACATCATCATTATATTATTCCCATAACGTCATCATCAATTAATCCCGCAACGTCATCATCATCATCATTCATTCTATTATTCCCGCTACATCATCGTTCTATTATTCTCGCAACATCATCGTCAATCTTTCCCACGATATCATCATCATCATTCTTTCCCGCAATATCATCATGATATTATTCACACATCAGCATCATCGTCTCGCGACTTCATCCTCTCGCAACATCACAATCATCACATCCCACAATATCC
>JAULBU010040239.1:0-14603 GCA_032358235.1 Odonthalia washingtoniensis | reverse complement strand
TCATTAACCTTATGCGGGCCGTCAGCTACCGCAGCCAGTTTATGGCGGTGTTTCCGTTCATCCAGTCGTTCAACGGATAAGAGCCAGTCGTATGGTAATATTTTCTTCGTCTTTCGCCTTAGTCAGGCGTCGTAGTTGCATTTATAACGGCCCTGTGCCTCGTCGAGCTTCCCCTTTGTCTGATGAAAGGCCGTTTCCAACCATGTCTTCCAGGTTTCTCTGGGCTCCTTTGGAGTTTGTGATATTGAGGATTCTAATTTCAACGCCAATTCTGGTGGCGGACGTGATAATACCAGTCCAAAAGACGTTAGTGCTGTTGAACTGTGTGACTGGCAATTATAGGCGTATGTTAGAGCGCCAGTATATAGGTATCAATCCTTGGGGTGATCCCACAAGTAGCTGCGTATAGCGGACTTTATCGTTTTGTTGTATCTTTCGGCCTGACCATTCGTTTGGGCATGGTATGCTGTGGTGAAGACGTTGTGCATGTTCAGAATTCGATAGACGTGTTGGATGTCAAAACGGGCCAGGGTCGAGAGCAAAAGCGTTAATTAGGAGGTAAAGTTATGTGCAAATATGTAGTAATCGTGGTAAATTTTCACTTGTGTTATCTACGATCTAATTCGCTGTCTAGAGGAGGGCGATGGATCCATCCTCCCTGTTACAATTAAGTAACTTTTACAGGCTCGCGTGGATCGAGGTATTGTAGTATCCTCGTCGACTCCGAAGCAGTCGACAGTGATCAAGAACTTAACTAAAAGTGGATCACCTTTCTCCTCGCAATCAGGTGTTACCTATCCGGGGGCACGTGTTGGTCATATTTTTCCTTCCGTTGGTTTAATTGTCTTTCGACGCTTTCGTTGTATCTGGTGGAGATATGGGTTTTTCTTTAATGGCTAACTTTATTATTCGTTGCTCCCATCCTGTCGAGGTGAGTTATGTATAGTAAAAGTTGATATAATTCAAGTCAGGTCGATAATGTAGATACACGTGTAGTGGGATTCTACTGTTAATCATGTAGATACACCGGTAGTATAATTGTACAGTTATTAAATGAACAAATTACTACAGTAGATTCTGTTAAATCAAAACACGTGTGTCGGAAATAACTATTCGAAAATTGAATAAACAGTTGTTAATTGGAAATTCAGTGTACTATTTTTCCATTGGCACTGTATTCCACTGTTGTATACTATCATCCCTTGTACACACTTAACCTGCCACTTGTAGTTTTCCCCCTTTTGACCTGTGTCTTTTCACATCTTCGTCGTCGTTGACGAACCTCATTCCCATCGTTTTATCGATTCTTCGTATCATCATACTCCTTCTATGTCGTCTTCCTTCCTGTGACATCCTGTATCATCCTCCTGTTAATGCGTCTTCCTTCCTGCGACGTTCTCTGGTGGTCATTTTTCACCCAACTCTCATCGGCATTTCCGATTTACGTCATTGATCTCTTCCACTCATTGTAAGTAATCCCCTAATCGTGCGCCTCCGTCTGCGTCTTCATGTATCTTCTTCGTTCTCATAATCCTTGCTTTTATCGTCATGGTCGTCTCGTTCGTTCTCTCGTTATTGTCATCATTGATTCTTCTGATTCGTTTCTCATCATCATCTTTTTTATCATCGCCATCGTTATTGTTCATCTCATACTTTGTTACCTTCTTCATCGTCATTGTACATTTCATACTTGCGCCTACGTTGTCATCGTCATTTATTATTATTTCCATTAATACTTAACCCTCTTTTCTTTCCTGCTTTGTTCTCCTCCAACCTTCTTCATTCAACCCCTCCGTTCCTTCTCGGTTGTATCATACGAACCGCTCGTCAAGTTACCGAATCGTATGTTAGTCGATTCGACATTGGAAGAACTTGGCAGTAAAGTATTGTCCGTAATCGTAGATTAGTTCCTTCGGGTTCCCATAGTTGAAGACCGATTCATTCTCGAAGTGCTTAGGCACTTATGTTGCTGACAATTTTTCAATCTAACCAAGACCGTACCCATGAATAGGCTGAACCTCTTCATGGGTACAAGTTGGACGTCGCTGTGCCGTGGCGTAGCAATATACTACGCATGCATGCCAGTACATGTGACGGCGTATTGTTTGATATAGTTTCCTCTCCTCTGGGTTACCGTCGAGTCTGGCGTAGTGGTGTATATGCAATACACGTGCCTTCAAGGCATGAGGGATGACTATTTGAGGTCTGTTCTCAGCTTTTCGGATGATTATTTCGACTTCGTTGAACCCGAAGGCCAGCAGCACCCCTTCATCAAGTTTTTGACGTATTGTTTGACAAAAGACGTCCGATTGTTGCGTGATGATCAGCTCCTCTATAGAGATTTGTTGAAATAACGGGTCCGATTGTGTTGGACCCGTTAACACACCGCGTCGGCAGAGAAGTCATCTAAATCGTTGTCATCTAGTTGGTGATCATCTTCCGGTGTGTGTGGGTGGACATTGTTGAGCAATAGGAAAGAGGTTTCCTGGTTGATGTGATGATCCTCTTGAATGGTGAATGTCGGGGAGGTCTTCACCGTCGTAAGCAATTTCCTCTGCGGATGTTTGTAGACGAGATAATTCATCTGCTTGCATGTTCGTCTTACCAGTTTTGTTCTGTGTGTGGAATAGAATTCAGCGAGTCGTAACCGCCATCGTATGAGTCTGCCTGATAGGTCAGTAGTTGGTATAAACCATCTAAACGCTGCATGGTCTTTGTAAACGATAAACTTTTCATAGAGAATGTATGGACGGAGTATTTTTAGAGCCCATACGATGGCGAGGCATTCTCGTTCTGTTGCTTAGTATCCCTTCTCTGCTTGGTTCAATGAACGGGACCAATACCAGATAGGTTTTCGTTCCCCATCTGGATGGGTTTGGAAGAGTGCACAGCCTACCTGGTAGTTTCTTTCGTCCGTACCGACGGAATACGGAAGGTTTAGTTGAGGTAACGTCAGTATAGGCGGGGTACAAACGGCCTCTATCAAAGTGTCGAAGTATACCCAGCAATGAATCGTATCGTAGCTCAACGTTGTACAATCAACGTTTTGTTCAGTACAGTATAGGTCGGGTAATACAGTGTACACGTGTCTACTATATGGTCGTTGATCTAATCAGTGTGTGTGGATCAAATGTTAGTGGGTACTGTATCTTGGACGTTCAGTATGTCGTGGGGTGATCGAGCGTTAGGATAGGAATATCTACTGTATATCAGGGTTATGCAGTTAGCGAGGTAAAAGGGTTCAGAAGGTTAGCGCGAGTAGTAGGACTATGACTAGGAGACAGGTAAAGAGAGAGTATCAATGACGAGCTAGCCGACTGCAGTTAGCGGGTCACGGATGGGAACGAGCGCGAAGTTGTAACTACACGACCTGGTTGACTTCAACAGTTGTTGGTGCGACTGCACACTGACGGTAATGATCTAAACGATTATGATTGTACAAAAGTAAGGTGAGGAGAGAGAAAGGGGAGAAATGGAATGGTGCTGATGGTATTTCTTATACGGATAAGACGTGCCAAAAGCGGATATGGGAGATAGAAGATGTGGGGCACAATATACAGTATGCCATCCTATATAGTCATGACGCATTAACTACTCTACATTAATAAATGTCCCCTCTTCCAACCTCCTTCAATACATTGCCAAAACAAGTCCATCATCAACGTCATTAATAATCTACGTAATTATCAACATCATAAACATCAGTAAATAATCAACATAACCATGAACATCATTAACAATCAACATAATGTTCATTATCATCATCATCATCATCCATTACTCTATTAACATCACCAAAGTCATTAACGATCAAAATAATTATCATCATCATCATCAACATCATCATCATTAAAATAGTCAACATAATCATGAACATCATTAACAATCAAAATAGTTATCAGCATAATCATGGAAATCATGGAAATCAACATAATTATAAACATCGTCATCAACATCATTAATAATCAACATAGTTATCAACAAAGGTAATCAATCACTCTATCAGCATCGTGCGGGTGCGGGTGACTAATCTTTCTCTTTCTCATCACAATTCAGGTGATCTCACGCACCCTCACTACACAACCATAACCACTAACATCATATCCATGGGCAACATTATCAACATCATTACCATCAACCAACTAAAACTTCAGAACAAGTGTTAACATAAGCATAAAGCATAATCATGAATCGACAAGAGGTAATTCCAAAATAAATCGCATTATCAAATAATATATGCTCTTCCATAATACAAGTTTCAAATTTACTTTATCCTAAATTCAAGTAATCCTTCTGATCTCCCCTACTACTATTTCATTTACGGCACGGTGTGCCGTAAATGAAATAGTAGTAAAAAGGGGAGATGGCATTCGTATGTCCTCTCTGCTTATCTTATTGATACTCTCATTGTTTTTTTGAACTCCTGTGATTTCTGGTGGCTCTATCCCTCCTCTTGCGTCCTCGACATCTTTTCTCCTCCCTGCTCATGCTTCTTCTGTACATGCAATCCCTGTGTTCCCGCATGAATTTGTTGCTGTTTATGATGCTTCTGTTCAACCTATTGAATTTCATTCATTCTGTTCAATTCAAGGAAAAGAGTCTTCGACATCGCTGCAAATATCATTTATCATAATCCTTGCCGTTCATAAATTTGCGTCACACCAATCGTCTTTATCATCCTCTAACCCTCAACAGCAGCGATACTAACAATTGACAAACATCCGTCGTGTGTCTAGAACTGGAATATTATCAGAAATAACTGCACCTTCCCAATCACAATCAACAACTCCAACACTCCGTCCGACAGGTACCCCTGTTCTATTTGACGTAAATTCTGGGTTTGGAATTCCATCATCTCGGAAACCAAGACCTCGCCTCTCATCTTAGTGCTATTCTCATTCCCAATGTCACTAGTGATCCTCGATTTCATTCTACTCTTCATATATCTCGTCAACGTTCAGCTTCATGAATGTACTGATCCTCCATTTCATCGCGTATTGCACCGGGCAAGACGCAACTCGTTCTGTCACAATACATTGTAAATCACGCAACACATACAACATACGACTTTCTCTGTTCTCATTTTATTTTTCATTACATTTACGCAAACATAGACCATGATATTATAAGTACCAAAATCAGAACATCGCATATCCAAGCAATCAGAGCATGCACCCCCATTCCAAAACATGTTCCTCAACCTCACATTTCCATTTTCTAAGCAAGTTATCAACATTGTAAAAAACGTTACATCCCATAAAAGGATCTTCAATACAAATTTGTGTCAATCTCACTCACTTGCTTCTCCCTCCAATCAAAAAACCTCATTTCTCCAATCTTAAAATGTACCATGGCATCAATACTGTATCAATACTAATCAACCGAATTCAACTATCTATATCAAATGAAATGAAATGGAAACCTCCCTGTTCTTATTCCCGCTACCCGTACTGTATCGAACAAAAACATTGTTCGATTCGTCAAAATAAGTGTCACATCTTGACTCATACAATTCTCGAAGCCATCCATGGTGTCTCCGCACCATCCCCCAGCAACCCAATCCTTCCGTTTCTCACCGTCTAAAGTATCTGGCTGCACCAAAAGTTCAACTGGATGCCATACATCTTCCAATGTTCCTAAAACTTTATTCACCACTATATCACTGTCCTTCTTTCTCTCTTCTTGAGCCCCCATTTCCTCAACACCTGTATATTTTTCTTTTGTCCTTTTTTCAGGATCCTTTCCATTCTCCATTCTTAACACAACACCTCCACCTTTACCTTCCTTTACCTTTCCCATGTCGAGACTGCACCCAACACTCTACACTTCTACTGAACCATCTTTCTTGTAACGTAAATTGTATCTTCATAATCCTTTTTCTTCCCATCAGATGTTACAAATCTACCTACAGTTTGTCCTTCCTGTACAACCCCTTTCCTCCGTAAATACGGATCATTAAAGTACACAGATGGAGATTCACCACCGACGCCACCCCTTACTTTCCATGTTTCATTCCGTTCCTTCTCTCCTTCCACCCAAACGCCACCTTCCCCGTCCCTTACACCCCACTCATCTTTTGGCTTCCTGTCCAATTCGTTGCAACTCATCTTTCCAGTTGGTACCACATCTCTCAATGTATATTCCATCTTGCTCACCTCGCTATCCAACCTACATAAAACAGTGCATCCCTTCTCATATGTGATATTGCACCCCACCTCCTGCAGAGCATCAATATGCGCGCCAAGTCCTCGATACTACTTGTAATACTTGAAGCAATCACTCTCCATACCATCGCACCCATGCTTTCTCCTATATCTCCATATGTTACCATTATACTTTTTGGAACTGTTACCGTACACCTTTTCTCTTTTCTACGTTTTCTCATGAGCTTCCAATGATTGCACCAGCAGCGCATTACTTTGGCAACACAGTCCCGTATTTATTACTTTTATTATTGTTTGTGGTCACACCCCTCACTGACTCCTGTATCATCGTCACTATCTCCTTCGTATCTCTCGGTCGCCCCTCCGCTTCGTCTCCGTCATCAGGGTCATAACACCTGATAAATATTTTAATTTTCCTCTGGGTTTTTGATTTTCGCGCACATTAAGAAACTGGTGATGTAAACTCCCCAACCACACCATATGGTTCCTCCTTCACAAAAGATCATCGATCCCGGATAGCAAAATAATTTTGAAATTTATTTTACACACTGCTCAGTTCAAAAAAGTGTTGCATAGTTGTGTAACCTACCACAATGGAGATGTGTTTACATCTCCGTGTATTACGGTGAGTAAACTTACAGACATGTTTCTTGCAGTTGAAATCTTTTCCATTAAATATTCTCTGTTATTGCCTGATTTTTCGCTACGCGGTTCTTTCTGAATTGACGTCAAAATTCTTTCGGTTCCAAGAAGAACCTTGCCCTTTTAACCATCCAACTCAAGCGAAAAAAGCGGAAAAGAACCCTCTAGTTCAACCCACAATGAGTGAGCTCCAAATTCATTATTGTACAGGATCATACTCATATCACGTATGATAGTAGTGGTATCTACTGCACCCAACTGATAGTGAACACAGAAACGGATACAGTCGTAAAAAGCTGGAGTACAATACGAAAATCAGTGAGAATTACGTGCACGTTCAACCAGGTACAAATGCAATGGTCATTGACTAGTGACTTACTTGATAAAATAACGACTTAGCGCTCATAAATAGTGTTGCAAACTGTTACAAAATTCCGATATATTAAAACTTCAAGCTCCAGCACTGTCTCATTACAAGACACTATTACCTACTGCAACTTTCACTAATTAAATTGCTTACAGTTCCACTCTGATTTTTCTTTTCTCAACGAAAAGAAGATCATGTATATCGAATTCCAGCATTCTTTTATCACATTTTCCCTTCCTCGTGATCATCACAAATACACAATAAACACATATCATATATTAATATATTAGATATTTTTATTGTAACTTTAACACGGGTGTCACTAGTGGGATTTTAAGTCACCGCACGGAACTTCTCGTACTCGCACAAGTTATTTCTATCTCTCTCTCTACTCAATTTATCATCGACATTCACATCATATCATCATCATCCATATTCTCATCGTCATTCAAGATATATCAACGTATTCACCATATCAATTCACTCCATATCCTCACTACACTATTCTCGTCATCATTCACATCATATCATCATCATCATCCATATTCTCATCATTCAAGAGGCACCAACGTTCAATATATTACCTACTTGATACAATCAAGATCAATACAAAACAAACGCACCATCGATTATCACTCTCACTACAGTAACCACAGTCTCATCAAATAACCATATCAACATACTTTATCAACAACTAAGTAAACTCAATATACCTATACTTCTCGTGTGCTCCTGGACAATTAAATGTTTCTAGCCCAAATCACAATCTCACAATCTCTAGCGAACCCGGGCATTGTCTTTTAGTCAGTCAAGAGGTAGGTTGTACTACCTCCGCTTACACGTCGAATCGATGACTAGCATTACTTACGTGTCGTATGACAGATATAACGGTCAGAATTGTCAACAGATGACTGAATTATATCTGGCAATAGTTAGTCAGAACGATGGAACATACAATTGTCTAATTTTGAAGCAGTAATTTGTGAGAGTAAAGTCTGGATTTAAAATTTCTACTTTTAGATATTTAACATTTTCAATAAAATTTTCAATTTGATTAAATTAAATACTATTTTTACAAAAAAAGTTGAAAAGTATTAATCCCGTTTCGAATTGCGTCAATTATAACAGAAAAAATAACCTTTTACCACTTAGTACCGCAGCCCATAAACTGGAGCTCTATATATAAAATTTTAAAATGATATAAAATTATTAAAATTATTAAAATGTTTGGAAAAGTTTTATCAGTGCCGTTCCGAACTGCGTCATGTACTGCAATGCACTTCCAAAAGCGGAAGAATGGGAAGAATGATCGGAACTTAAGGCGTTCGAGTCCTCTTTCCACAGTAGCCTGTGTGGACAGTGCACTCCACGACAAAGGAGAGAAGATTTAATATGTGAGTAGCGATTCGGTGAATGAGTCGCGCAGTAGGTGAATAATAACGACAAGATTCGGGAAGTTCAAGAATGCGCACTGTGGGCCGTCAATACGATTGGATCAAAGACGGGCTCCTCGAAGAGATCTGCAGTTGATGGAGTCGACACGCGTAGCACGGCTAACGGTGGATGATCGATGACTGCAATTTTAAGGCTTGATTGATGCTCAACTTTTGCAGAGACGGGTAGATACCAATGCCGAAGTGGATTCGTCGAGGATAACGCAGACGAACTTTGGAGTTCAATTCAGACCTTGAAGCTGCTTGTCATTATTCAAGATTGTCGAGCCAACATTGGCTCGAGCTACTATTTGCGTGTCACCCAATGTTGAAGTGCAGGCTACAAGTTTAGAATACAGTGTCAAGCCTTAGGATGAAATGGTCACGTACAGTACAGTACGACAAGTAATGGCACGAGTGGGACAAATCACCATTACTGTACTGCTACACAGTATTCAGATGGAAACTACACCATAGACCACCTTGCTATCTGCATAATAATATCATACTATTATCCGACACGTGTACACAATTTATAATTAGAATCATTCTAATTGTAAATAGTGTATAATGATTATACCCATTAGCAAAACTGCTAACAGTAGAATTAATCACACATGTAGTGACAACATCGGCTTGAAACCGATGATGATATGAATACCAAATCCCATTGGGGAGGGAGGTAAAAAGAAAAAAAGTGCAAATTAATTGAAATCCAAACCAGAATCCAGAGTTCCCAACTGCAACTGCTGCAACCCCGAGAGGGACCAGATCCGACAAAGACGTCAACATGAGCAGAGTGGTGAAAAATACGTGTGTACCGAATCACTCGGAGCCAGCGTTCTTCGCGGCATCAAGTGACCAAACCGCGAATCCAGGGTTGGTGGGCTACTGTAAGTTAGCACCACGGGCCTTACCATCTTCGCAACTTACCAGCGAGGGCAAGTAAGAGGAGAAAAGGAGAAAGGCTAAACAAGTGCAAAGCACGTCTACATCTGATGCGTGTTTATTTAGTAACCCTTTAGTAACCGAACTAACTTAACAAGAGAAACAGGTAGAAACGCCCAACCGCGGTGACACGTGTAGTCGGCTAGAAGGTAACAATGGGGAGAACGAAAGGAGGAAGCACGACCGGTGGTGACTCAACAAAGATAGAAAAATGCGACCAGCTGAGGTCGAATCAGTAGGCGTCCACGGAGGGGGAGCGTACAGTACAGTGGAGTGGGATCCATCGAAACATTGTAAAGGTGAGCAGTGTCCGAAATACACGTGGCGATTGCGACAGACCTCGCAAATTATTATCTGAGACAAAAGAAAAAAGGTGGGGAATTACACCAAAAAAATAGACATGTTCGCGCGCTAACTCGCGTGGGTGGGATTGACACGAACATAAAATCAATATAATTGAGATCAGAAAATCAAAATGTGTAAAGATCAATTGCAACTCATAATTTTCTTTAGCACGCAGCTTATTTATCTTTGCACAAAATAACTATGATTGCAAATTAATTGCTACAGTGAATCTCTAAAAGAACATAACTATATTTTTAAAGCAGAGAAGAGTTCCTAACCAGATTTTTAAAAGTGAAAAACAGAGATCATCTTCTTCTGAAACCTTCACAATTACTGATGATTACTTTGACTGTTCTTACTATAAAAAATGGCTATAATAATTGTACAATTTTAAATATTCCAGCACATTAAAAATTAAGACATCTGACTGATATATCCACTATTGCAAGATTGTAAGGAAATAAAATATCCGGAACAGAAAGGAAATGAAGAAATTTCCCCTTTATAGTATCAATGAGAACAGAAATGACTGTATCGGAACCACTCATGAGTTCGAAGCTGTTCCATTAATAATCATCCCTTGTCAGATCTTTTCCATATATTCAAACCAGTCAATTTTGAAGATGGAAACTGGGAGATTATTGTATAGCTTGGTTAGCATTCTCATATTCGTCCACCTATTCGTGTATTACCTGCAGCTGTAAAAACAATGGTATTTAAATCTCTGTAAATCAGCAAACACATGTCTATAACATAACTATGTACTTAGTGGAGACAAATATGAATATGAAAGCATCCAGAGAAATATTTCGCAAGTTTATATCATCATTGAAAGCCGATTGTTTCCATATGGAAGAACTATATACTCACTAATACAATAACGGGCGCACATACTAAGGTATGGTAAAACAACATGCGTCATATTTGTATACGATGAACGAAATTATGACATACATAAACCAAGTTCAGAACAAGTTTGTATAGTAATAATAATGTGAAATAACTAAATTTTAAAGAAAGTAACCAAACAGCCCAGATTAGGTTGTGTCAGAACTTTTTCTGTAGTGGTAAGTAACTTGGAGGATATTTATTTAGAACTTCTCTTGATTGCAGCTAAATTTGACGATATTGGGAAAATGTATTGTCCTTTTCGAGCATTAACATCACGATATACATAGGCTGCAATAACATTGGTATGCAAGGTTCTCATTCAGAAAATGGTACCGTTTGGATTGAAACACCCAGTGACCTGTCTTCCACACCAGAGATTAGCCATGGAAACGGATTTTGAAACCACATTTGCAATTTCCCTTGGTGAAGCACTGTTGGACATATTTAGGCCATCCGGTAACAAGGTCAATTTTTGAGAACACTATGTTACTTTGGTCGCTTTTAGCTATGGTGTTCATTCTAAAAGAATAGTTTTGGAGAAAATTGGTGACATGGATTCTGTTTCTTTACAATATTTCGATGCAACTGGGACGAAAAAAGTAGAATAAGAGTACCAAATGTATAATACAATCAACAAGATCAAAGAATGGGGTGGGAAGTGGGTGCATTTCTCAACATGATTGGAAAATAACAAAGCAGTCCATATTTTATGGTTTGCTAGCTACTACAAGAAAATCTTGAAAATTTTTCATTGCACGATATTCTGTCGTACACTAATGGTAGTCAGTCGTTACATAACAAGCTGAAAGGGTTCATGGAATTTCCGTTAGCAAAGGGAAAGTACTGGCAATAGTAGAGCTAATAAAAGTATTAAAGGACATGGATGGTGAAGATGTTAAGAATTTCACATCTAAAAATATTGTGCAATTCACATCCAAGCCTAGTTACATGAGAACCCCAGTCAAAAGGAAAAGAAAAAATATGGATAGAACTGTGAGTTGTGATGGAGTTAAGATATTTGCTTCTCAACCAGAAAAACAGTACGGAACGAACCTGACATATCTAACTTTTAATGTTAGCAGAAAGTATCACCACCGAGGTAATTAAACATTATTACCCACACCTGAACTTGATCTTTTCGTTTATCAATAATTTATCAAATTAGTAACTGTATTCAGTTTTAGCACAGAAAACATCATCAAGTTTAGAAAAAGCATTGTCAGAGGTATCATTACAATGAGCGATAATCGTTGAATAATAAACGGAGACGTGATCGTGGTGAAAATATTGTTCTTGATTTATATTTCAGTATACGATAGTTCACAAACAAAACTAGGCTGTACTTTCATGGCTGAACCCCTATCCACTTGTGTGTGCATATTTTTAATGACCTTAACAGTGATGACAATAAGGATGCATGCATTTATATTATTATGTACCAAATTATGTCAAATATATAGTTTGAGTCTTTGCCATAATATTATCATCTGGCCGATTAAATATTTGAAGGTTATTATTTCAGTCTTTTCTATAATAAGAACATCTGGCCATTTAAACAATCCTTTCCGTTTGTTCGATCGGGAACGGCGAGCGGTTTACGTGGTGGAAGGATTGGTAACACAGTAGATGAGGAATCCTATTTGTTGTAATAACTGGCCATTTCAAAATCTGACAGATAAAACTTGGACTTAGGTAATGCATACTACGTCAAAGATGTAACTACTGGTTGTTAAACATATATTACACGTGTAATATACATTTATTTACTTACAATGACACCTGTCATCAATGTATGTAAGTACATTGCTTTCAGAATACAAGTCCGTATCTTTTTATACAGTATTCATTATGTACTCTTCTGTGTACGTTCACAGTTGGGTTTTGTGTAGTTTTATTCCTATCGCACTATCTGACATGTAATTCAGAGG
This sequence comes from Odonthalia washingtoniensis, assembly GCA_032358235.1. Lineage (NCBI taxonomy): Eukaryota > Rhodophyta > Florideophyceae > Ceramiales > Rhodomelaceae > Odonthalia > Odonthalia washingtoniensis. The sequence continues at coordinate 1,885 of JAULBU010040239.1, read as the reverse complement.
TAGTACAATCTACCTCTTGCTTGATTTACACGTCATTTCCATAGTAGCTGGAAGTCTGTAAGTTCTAGAGTAGCGGAAGCCTGCACGTTACAGTGTAGCGGGATGTCTACAAGTTCCATCGTTTTGTAAAAGACAGTGATAATATTTTAAATGCTGATTCAGATGTGGATGATATTATGATAATGTTAACAAATAATGATGATGGTAATATTCATAAGGTCGATAATGTAGATGATAACAATGGTAATAATTTTGATGATGATAATATTAAGAATTTTGATAATGGATGATGATGGTATTAATACAGTTGATATGGGATGATGATAATAATGATAATATGTTGATAAAGATGATGATAATAATGTTAATATATTGATAAAGATGATGATGATATTAATATGATTTATATGGATGATGATAATAATTTTAACATGTTGATAAAGATGATTATGGCAACGTTAACAATATTAATTAATGATGATGATGATGGTATTAATAATGATGATAAAGATGGTGATGTTAAACATCAAGTTGCGATCCGATAATTGAGTGCTTGTTATTGTGGGCGATAATTTAGTGCCTGATATTGCAAGCGATAATTCAGTTATCCCAATAGTGACCAGATTTTAACATTAATAATAAAGTATATCAGAATATAAGATAGTATATTTATATAGTTTTATCATAATTTAGATGAGCAAACAAAGAATGTGTTACGAAAAATAGTGTGAAAATTCGATTTATACCATCCGCTTTGTTGAGAAAAGAAGACCAGCATCTAACTGTATGCATATGAATTAGCGTGTTTTCATAGGGTAAAGTGTCTTTGAAAGAGATTTATGGAGAGTGAGAATTGAAGGAGTGGGATTGCATGGTGGTTTAGTAATCGAATAATAATTTCTGAGTAATGTTACGGCAATGAAAATAAATTCAAGAACGAAAACCATGATTTCAGTAATGCAACGTTTTTAATTATTTACTTTCGAATTGAGAAGGGAGGACAACCGCACAGCGTTATCAATGTGCCTATGCTCCGTATTTGATGAGAATAACAAATACAACGGTACTTACTGAACTCAAAACAGAAATGTTCATTCAATTCACAATATTATGGATAGAGGATGAAGCAATCGAGATACAGTTGGTCTCAATCTGAAAGACGAATGTTTTACTATGCTGAGTAATGCGTTTTAAACGCCTAATATTGTCATAAGGGGATGAAAATGAATTCAAATAATAGATAAATCATGGTGTGAAAGAATATGATGAAGGAGAAACGACGGAAGAATTAGGAGGTGAGAAAATGTGCATCACATGCGGAGTGACGCCATGTTACTGGGAACAGTTTTCAGCTGATTTGAAAATGAAAACTATTCGGATTTTCGACAATTACGAAGAGAGGAAAGATTGCAAAGATAGAGAAGATTGATGTAGAGGAGAGGATGAATGACAAGAAACAAGTAATGAAACAACAATGTCTATGGTACGCAATGCAGCGTACAAAAATTTTATATATGAAAGACACATAATATCAGAATAATAGGGAAGCGAACTAGAATACAACTACCTAATTGCGTCTTGGCGTCGATACCAGCACAGTGGCCAGACACAAAGGGGCATACATGGGATTTAAAGAAGATTCATTATGAGATCATGTCACGAAATGAACTGTACACGTACTAATTCCAAAAGCGAATTGAACTTATTCACACGATTTCTTCTCTGTGATCCCGTACTTTCAAGTTCATCTGGTTCAATAACATTGTAGGAACCGGAAGAGGTAGAGTGAGAAAGTTTTCGCCTGAAATAGCGCAGTAGGCGAAAGGAGTAAGACGCCGTGTGAATACGGCTGAATACAGTAGCAGCTGACACGAATCAGGATGGG
>JAULBU010040228.1:0-14607 GCA_032358235.1 Odonthalia washingtoniensis | reverse complement strand
TAATCAACATTTCAATTATTATCAACCTTCAATTCTCATCATGGCTTCATCATCAACCGAGATGTCGTTGAGGGACAAAAAAATGTTCCACAAGGCTGTTTTGGGTGGTAACATTAAAAATGGAGAAGAAGACAGTAATCTGCTTCCCAAATGTTGTGTAAACCTGTATCAACCACAGAACGCAACAAAAATTGGAACAGCCGTACTTTCTGGAGGAGATTGATCGTTACGTCTTTATCTCCATGGTCAAGATCGCGTTAATGGGCCGGGGCAATACTTGGTGGTTATTCGTAATATATTCCTGACTCAGACAAAATACAAGTATAAAATACATCAATACTGGAACTAGGTTTATGCATCAAGGTATTAGTCAATGGATACGGAGGAAGTACCACCGATGACGTTAGAAGACCTCAAGTGTGTAAGCTTCTATCCTTGGGATAGTCGTGCAATGGTAAATAATGATGACTAGACGTTTCTAAAAAATCCATATCAACACACTCGAAAACTCCAAGCCAGGCTGGTTCATCTTCAAAGAATAGTACTGGTAGTCACTATTCGGAACAGTGGGTCACTTGGTAAAGATCAAACAACAGAACTTTCACTACTTTAAAATGGTGAAAAAGATGATGCAGAGAAGAAGATAAATTGCCATAATTTCGGCCTCTCCAACTACACATATCAGGAGATTTTTTTGAACTTCAACCAAATTCACAATGTTCAAAATCCTCTCTGCGATATTGACAAGGCACACAAGACTGTGTTCATGGAAGAGCTTAAAACAAATAGTTTTCATTATGTCCATGGTATGTTGAGTGTAGCCTGTTCTTTTCGATACTAATTCGGTCACATGTCTCTAAGACATTTGTACTGTTGACAGTAAAAGTCAATGTTATTCGTTGAAGAAGACCAGAAATGTTCTAATCGTCGATGGTCGTCATCTTATAGCCTGTATTACGGAACTGTCGAAGAAGATGGGCGATTCAAAATTATCATGTTCTCGGCAACCACTTGTAGTCATGTTAATCAACCGTTCTGGAGATGACATGACCAATCTGTCTTCCTCCGAAATTATCAAGTTAAGACATTTCAGCAACATCTCAAGTGGAAAGAACAGGAAAGACGTCTCCTTTATGGACCTTATGAGCAGTGTGATACAGTATCGTACAAAATTTAAAGCCAAGTACGGTGTCGGTTACCTAGAAGCCCGGAATTTATACATTGTCGAAGATATGTTAGCATCCAACTTCCTGGATGGGAAGAAAATCAACACTATCTTGCATTATGCGTGCCAGGAATCTGTTCTATGAACACCGTGTGTTGTTTACTTAGGTGAAGTGAATGATGACAGAGTATCGCATCACAGACCCATTCATCAGTGATGTTTGCAATTGTCGAATCGGACCAGTAGCCGTCAGGTCTGGGTGTGCCTGTTTGACAAAGAAAAAGAAACGGAGTGTGAGGTGAAGGTCAGAGGAAAACGATCATTGTAAGATATATTCTACAGCGGAATATTGGCAGTCCCTGGCAGTACGGGTCGACCTTGACCCTGCCACGCTGAGGTGCTTTTGTGGATGTTACAGGTCGAAGGGTACGCTGGTATCCTTATTCGGCTCTGTGTTCGCAGCCAGTAGATTGGGCTCGCTAGTCTCGCGTGCTAATCGATTTACTCCCACGGTAGGTGTTGACCGACTTAGTGCGCGTTGTAGATGCAGGCTTCCTCTTTTCGTTTTATTGACTGTTAAGTGCAAAGGTATCGTTGAGGTGATTATTCCTTTTGGTAATTATATGTCTGTTCTTTCTATTAATGGATATTTTGTATTTTGGGATAGGTATTTTATACTCTTATTTTAAGTCTGATGTTGATGAAGTAATACGTGTAAGAGGTGGATTTTGTCAAAACTATTCGTTCGAAATAAAGTACAGTTCTACGAATTTAAGCCGATGCCTGATGTCTTATGCAATTACCAGGCGTGTGTGACGTAACTTGTTACAGTGCCAATTGGTTTTCACCGTTGCAGATCGTGTCACCCCTACAGTACCATTTCTTTCATCTGTGGCATGATTTGTCACTTCTACAGTGCCGTAGTTTCCCACGTGGCATGAGTCTCCTCCTGTTTGAAGTGCTGGGTACAGTAATCTGTGTTTTGTCTAATGACTATCGTTTACGCCACCTTTCTCCTGTGCTGATTTCCCTATCTCCTTATCCGGTCTGTTATGGCGTCTCTTTTATCGCATCGTTTTGCTTCTGTTTCACTAATCTCTTCGTCAGCTGTCGGTCATCCTTCTCAATATTACTTATTATCTTTTCCCCTTTTCATTCGTTGCCACCATCGTTGGCTTTCGAGCATCATCTTCGTGATACTGTCCGCATTTACTCATCCTATGTTTGTGCTGCTTCATCATTAGTTTTCTCATCGTCCGTTGTTTTGTCGACATCATCGTACTACTATCATCTGTTATCATATTCTCATATTATTATTATCGTATCATATCTTTTATTATCCTATCATAATATCTCATCATATTGTTCTTATCTCATCATATCCATATCGTTTATCGTTTTGTCATATCATATCCTATCGTTATTTCTTTATTATGTTATCATCGCCTTTATCATATCATCATATCACTTTTACGTCGTCTTCACCCTGTCATCATATCACCTTTACCAATATCATCATATCACCTTTATGCGTATCATTATCTTCACCCTATTATCATATCACCTTTACCATTATCATCATATCACCTTTACGTTCATCATTATATTTACCGTATCATCATCTCACATATATATATATATCATTCTGTTATCATCACCTCTACCATATCATCGTATCAATATCATTTATCAACTATGATCTATGTTCACAAGAATTGTGTTGGTTTGTATCAATTCGACTCGGCGAAGGTCTCGGAGGGGTAACCTTTTTTGACTCTTCATCCAATTTGAAAGCGACCGTGGAGGACGAAGTGTTAATGTTAAGGGCTCTTTGTGAGTGGTACGTGAACAAGAACAGATTAAGATAGAATGCAAGGTTCTTTTATGACAGTTCAATGATGTTCATCTAGATGCTCCACAAGGAACACCATTAAATCATGAATGGATGTGAACATAAAACAGAAGACGTCCCTTTTGACTTTGATGGACTATTGGATGTGGAGATTAGAAACACTCCAACAATGGAAATATAAATTCGCAGATGTTTCTTCAATGGAATGAAAGGTTTCAAATATGAACAAGGCCAAGTTCGATACACATCCCTCACATTCATGACTGTAATGGAAGGGGAGATAGAACGTCTACGGAAAAAGGTTTGGACGCACTTTCATCCAAATGCAGCGCTTGCTGGAAAGGAGAAGAGTAACTTACGTAAAAAGGCCAAGAAACCACCGACGCAGAACACTTCGTTACCGAGAAAAAGACTTGCTGCAAGAGAAATTCAACAATATCAACCTCCAATTGAAATATTGGATAGTGATGAGCAATAATTGGCAAGAACTAAGAAATCTTCGAAGGGGAGTCGTACAACACAGGAGGGACCGAAGGGGAGACATGTAAAGGAGCTTCAAACTGTTTCTACAGTTGAAAGAAATGACAGCAACATTACATCAGATGGTCAGTATCCTGTCGAAGATGACCATACCACTTTTATTGATGCTGTACTGTTGAGGCTACCTATGTTGTCTACTTTTATTAATCTAGCTGCCTTCTCTCCCTCTGATTCGCTTATCACCTTTCTTCGTTCAGTTTTCCTTGTTCCGATTATTCCTTCTTATTCCAATCCTGAATATAGGTCTAGTTGGTCTATTTAGTGCTGTCGTCTTCCTTGTTACCCCCTTTTCTGCTTTTGATCAATACCTCCTTAACTGAATATCCAAACCCTCGACCCCACTTTTCCTATGTGTAATGTTCTGCCTCTCTGCTCCTATTGTTTATTGTCATGTGCGCCTTCACTCAGTTAGTACGTTGTATGAGAATAATACTCTGTTCTCACCTCTATCCCTTTGACTGCCTTCGCGGTAACTGTCCGGGACTAATAGGGCGTTGGATCGCTGTACTGCGAGCCAAATGTCGATCCTGGATTCGCGATCGGCCTACCAAAGGTACCGAAGAACTCTTGAACTTTAACAGGTTGCTACACATGTGAGTTTCCCCACTGTGCTCTTGTTGACGTCTTTGTCAGATACTTCCTTCTGGTGGGGAGTCGGCGGCGCTTTAGTCTATGACTATAGTTGGGGGTTTTGTTGGTTTATTATTAATCGGAAACTCGAGTTCCTTTCTCTTTCCTCCCAATGTCGTGGCTGGGTTTAATACCCAATCCCTCGGACTATATCCATTGCATTGACACGTATGGGTGTCGTGTCTCCTTTTCGTAATCCTTCTAATTAATGTATGCCATCATTCATTGCTTTTATTCTTTCACACGTGTACTTATCAATGTACAGTCACCATTCATTCCTTTATTACGTTGATTCCATATGTATCATCCGACCTCATACTTTACCATACTGTCATCATTATTATCTCTTAATACCAATTGTATTCTCATGATCCCTTCTTATAATTATACCTAGGCGTCTCCATCAGTCTCATGTTTCTCCAATCCCTACCAGCTTTTTCGTCTTCGCATCATTGTGCAATATCAATCACAAATGCTGGCCATTACTTGGACTATTATTTAACACTCCAAAGTCTTGGGTTTGTGAGTCGATGTTGTCACCATTGCCCATCCTATTTTTGGGAAATTCAATTTATTTGATGTCATCAATGTCCAGAGTCGGTTTGTCTTTCCTCCTAAATTCTTAGTTTATCCGTCTGCTGGATTTGCTGATCCTCGGATCCAGCTTGATTTCGCAAGTTCACCTTTATGATATGATTCTTTTAGCAAAAAGTTGTCAATTGTGAGTTGTTTTTCTGTAGTTGTACCATCTTTCGCGACGACATCAAATAGGGTCTTACTATCCACATAAGCATATATTTGTATTGTGCGTCCCAATATCTCCTCGTTGAGGTCCCTGAGCAAGTATGCCAAATCAAAAGCCAGTATTAATGCATGAACTTCGGCCATAAGTACCGATTGCGTGACTCTTCTTCAGCGATTGCTGGCATAATGAATGATATTCGCAGCACCAGTGTCATCTACCAAAAGAATCAAGTATTCTAACTGGCTTGTAAAGTTCCTGGCTTTTCCAAACGCTGCATCACTTATAACCACCATCCGTATGGTTTCCAGATCTATTGGCTTTAAATTTAGACCCATATCCTGCTTTCAATAAACCTGGTGACGATTTGCTCTAGTTGTTTAATTTCCGATTCCGTGATTTGCTCTTTTCCTGGTGCTAATTGTTGTACTCCAGCACAACAGTCAGGTCGGCTACATACGCCAATGTATTGCGACAAAGCCCTCATGCTGATAATGTCGAATATAAGATTCGATACGACGACAAGTTCGAACGACACGGAGCTGATGACGATGATGGTGTGATATGTGATGATGATGATGATGGTGTGATATGTGCTAATGATGATGATGGTGTGATATGTGATGATGATGATGATGTGATATGTGATGATGATGATGATGTGATTCTGTTGCTATAATGATTGAGGATGATTATACTATTATTGATGATGATGATGGTACTGCCATTGTTGGTGATGATTATGCCATTATTGATGATGATGATTTTGCCATTGTTGGTGGGGCTTATGTCATTTGTTGACGATGATGATCATGTTGCAGTGTTGGTGGTGATTATGTTAATGTTGATGATGATGATTATGGTGCCATGTGGTGATAATTATGTTTACATTAATGACGATGATGATTGTGTTGCAATTAAAGTTTGATGATGATTGATGATGATTATGTCGCTACTGATGATATGCGTTGATAAAGATGTAGTCTCTAGACGGTAACTACATGATAAGGGAATGTCCTTTGTACGTAAGGATGCAAGAAAATCCTACAAAAAGGAGGATAGAACAGAGACGCACGCGCGAACGAAAGAGGGCGATTGTTGACGAAAGTGACATGGGAATAAAATGGTTCGATCCATACGGTGCTTGACAGTCAGAATAGTACAACCCAGAAAAGGCGGGAGGTCACCCAAAATGTTTTAATTTGTCATACATGTAACTGTACAAGACAGTACACAGAGAGACACGACGGCACTACATGCAAGGAGATGATTTCCATCGACCACAGTACCCACATGCACTTAGCGAATGAAAGGAAGGGCAAATGGAGTGTACTGTACTATCACGTTGTAAAGGACACCTTTACAGTGCCACGAGGGATTGAAGGTTACACTATGCCAGACTGGCAGACACAGGATTCACGCGTACCAAGTGCGGAGCGACACGTGGCGACATGACAAGAGATAGGATTGCAGCAATATCTAATTGAACAATTAGTACCGAATCCTAGACTATAGCGGAAAAACACTACACCTGTTATTATCATTCATTTTGCCTCAAAAGTAGTGTATATACCGTCATGATAATCAGGACGATGAATTTAATAAAAGGTAGACATTTATTACAGACAACCAGAACCCCAGCATTAAGCTACATCTAGTAAGTATCTCACGCTATTGAAAGGTAGACCCCGTCTTAGAGATATCTAACCGGAACCACGCCCATGGACTGGCCAAAACCAGTGGCGAGGAGCAGAGAAAATCCTGATGAACTAAAGAATGCCCGATTGTTTGTCGATTACGTTGAATCTGCGTAGCAGTAACCCTGCTTCAAACCAGAGAACTCTCAAATCTACTTAGCCGTAATAGGGATCTGGTTTACCCCGCTCATCCAAGGACAGCGGAAATTGGTAACTAACCTTATTCACTTCCCCCTTACGCTATATCCACATATAGAGGTCTAATATTAAAGTCACGTTTTAGATACCCTTTTGAGTGCTTAGCCTCGGCTACTAGGTTGCATTTCGACAGGTAAATTCCGTTTGGTTTGTATGGTGTATCAGTTCATCAAACTTGTCCATTTGATACATATGTATCGTGCCATTATTGTCTCTAGTCAGAGTGATACCATTGAAAGTAAGTGGGGTAGGTGAAGCGTGAGACCGTTCCTTGCACTTAAATTTGTTTGATGCATTGTTTTCATCTTACATGAAGGTTTCCTTTCCTATAACCAGAGAATCATCAACTTGGAGGGCAACCAATTCGTCAGGTATTCCATCTGAATGTCGTACAAGTACACATGGGTCGGCTTTAACTTGTTTCATCATTAACGTTGTTAAGTTGTGATCCAAGTACGTGAGATACTAGTGTAGTCCGCTCTCTGGTATCCCGTACAAGGGTTTCACCACTTCCAATACCATATCGTCTCCTAAATTCAACTCCTCTGGTGGCTCGATGTAAACCAATAGTTCCAGGGTAGTTCTTGACTGAAAGTAGGCTTGGGTGACATCGCAGGTAAAGAGTGTCATTTTTGGGCATGATGCTGCCAGTCATAGGAGTAACCTTTGTGAGAAACGGTGTACGGTCGGTGCTTTTGTTGAAATCCTTGTAGATACATCATCATTGTAGTTTTGGGCTACTAGTCGGCTTTTTATGGCGTAAGTCGGTCTCGGCCTTTTTCAGTTCTTCAATGAACCTTGAGCCAAAAATCTTCATATCCTTTGGTACGGAAGATCGAGGCGTCGGTACGAAAGTGCCATTATCTATCAATCATTGTAATTCATCCTCCCTAGAGTTGATTGACGTCTTGTCTTTCGGTGGCTTAGCAATGAGTGCATCTTCTACCTCCACTGGCGTGTAGGATTCCATCTATTCCTTGAGCTTCAGACGGGGGTGGATGTATGGCTTGACGCATGTCGACCTGAAAAAACGGCGGGATCGTAACGTTTGAACTTTTGATGTTTCCCTGTTTATTAAAATGAATGTATTCGGACCTTCCCATCTCTTTGGTTTTGTCCTATATACCCAAACCATGGATACAGCGGGGAGCTTTCTTAGCTCATGTGATTGTTCAATTGCGCGTGGGCCTTGGTTATGCTTCAAACCAAACGCTATTCTTCTCCGTGCTTGTTCTTTTCCCACTTCATCCATAGCCTTGTCGATGGCCTATGCACGTTTCCTTTGGGTTCTTTCTGTTGATACAAGTTCTGGCCTTGGAATTGCACCATAGACTAATAGCATCGGGCACAAGCCCTCAGGGCCAATAATACTATTCACCGCAAACGTTGACATTAACAGGCAATCATAATCAGAAACCGTTTTGTCAAGGGTATTTCGGATTGATGTGTATGCCTTTCGCAACGGCGAGTGGTAGCGTTTCACCGTCCCAATGGCCCCGGGGGTCTCTATGGGTGCTTCATTGATGGTGATACCATCATCCATTGCTGATCGTTTAAATCCTGACGATATGTAATTACTGCCCTGATCGACATGTAAAAAATCGGGGGTCCACAATTAACTAAGAACCACATCCTTCTTATGGCTTTCCATATTACAGCAGATGATTGACTTCTCACAAACTGGGCGGCCGTAAAGTGGGTAGCAACATCCACCATATATACCACAGGCTTTGCTAAAAGCCACATAGTGTCCACTTGAACTTGGTAGTTGAATCGTAAGTCATCGTTTCCGATTATTATTTTGAAGCGTCTTGGCGATGATTTCAGTTGGGCGCATATTTTACAGTCATCGACGATTTTTTCATCGCGTCATTTGTCTGTTTGTCGTTAGGCTTTCCGCTTGCTTGCTTTGGAATGTTTCGTGTTGATCGGATTCTGGGGTGGCCGAAAGATGAATGTATACGCTGCAATTCTTCAAATGTGTAGTAAACGTACTGGGTTATATCGGGGTTCCATTTGTGGATAAGCGCATCATTATTGAAGTGCAGATTTTGTCTTCGATTTCCGTGGGTGATTTTTTGAAGTGGTATGCTTATATCGAGACCATTATCCATCATGTCTTTAAGCGATAGAATTGAAGGTAGTTCGTCATCGATTAGTATGAGGAAATTGACGTCGATGATGATGTTCAGCTTGTTGAAAGGTATCTGGATGTTGGTCTCTCCTATAACCTTGTTCAATCCTCCAATCCCTCGTATCGTTTTGTTTGAAATCGGGCGTATTGCTATTCTGATCTTGAATGTCGAGCAGTAATCTCCGTACTGAATTGTGGACATTATTGACCCGCTATTTGCCCCAGTGTCAATACGTATCTCCTTGAAACTCGATAATAATTTTATATCATTTCTACATGCCACTTGTTGGAATGCTTTGTCATCATTTTGTAAACGGGAATTGGGTTGTCTTGCATTCACTGCCTTGTCATCTTCCTTCGTTGGACCAATGCCTGTTCCGGATTGTAAAACTTCGTATTGGATTTCTGGTTTTTGTGTGGAGTTTCTACATTATTTAATCTAGCATATGCGTGTTTTGACAAGTCTTTTTCATGTTCTAGGGTAGGTGCCTGTAGGTCACTGATTGGTTCCAGTACGAATCGGTACCCATGAAGGAATCCCTTTTATGCTAATGTCGATTAGAACTCGGTACCTTGTTGCATAGTCCAAGAATCCAAGTCACTGTCAGAGTCTGCCGTCGCCCATTGGGTATCCAAGTGTTCTTCTTCCTCATCTTCGTCCGGATTGTCTGCATTGTATATATCGTGAAGATCTTCCATTGTCAAGAGAGCCGATGGGTGTTTCTCTTTCAGCTTCTTGATTACCTTTGCCACTTCTTCCCTGCTATGTCTCTTCCTTTCGATGTGTTCTTCCCCACACAAGAGGCATCCCTTCATTCCACGAATCCACGAGGAATATAATTGTCTAGGTTTGTATCCTCTCACCTTTCCCCCTCTACATGTTTTTCGTCCATATTATCTAACATCACGTTTAGCGTTTCCCCCAAACTTTCTCCCCAAACTGTACATCACCTCATCATCAGATTCGTCTTCTATTTCTTCTCTCAATTCAATGCTAGTTGCACCGGCCGTCCTTGTTCGATCTCTAAGTCTGTTTTCAATCCTATTTATTGCTTCTTGGGCCTTGTGGGGCATGCGATCCTTCAACATCATCTGAATCTCAGGCATATCTACGGCCGTTGACAATTGATCCACGAGGAAACTATGATCTTGGTAGTTGTGGTCCAGTTGTTTCTGGAGTGTCACGAGTTTGGCCACAAAGGCTCGGAACACAGCAACTTCTGACTCATCTGGATTTTGGCACATTCCATCCGAGAGTCTGATGCTCTGCCACTTGTGCAATATACGTGCACGCTGCTAATTACTGCTATACCATTTGCGCAATATTCTGAATGCTTCCTCATAATTATCACATTCGTTTTGGTAATCGTTGAAATAATCGAGTCCATCCCTCTTGAGCATGATTGGTATTGCTTGAAGCTTGTCACCTTCATCAATGCCCCACATTTTTGTGACAGTATTGAAGCGTCGGATCGTCCGCTCTAAATCATCTTCATACCGTCCAACATATTTATCATCCTTATCGAAAGCTTTCACCGAACCGTTTATCCCGAATGAATTGGATTATGGTTTATGATCGCTTTAGTTGCTGTACTGAGTCGTTTTGAAGGGTTTTAGAGGGCTACCTTCTTCATATTCTTTGTTTGGGTTATTATCTGGGCATCTCCCTTTTTCATCATCATCATCAGGGGAATCATCATTGTGAAATGGGATGTCGTTTGGATTTTTTGCGGTGTCAATAATGGATGATTCAGGTTCTTCTTCGTGTTCTTGTTTCATCTCTTGTTGGTCATCATCCTAATCTTGGGTGACATTCTGCACTTTTTTGATCTGCTTGTCAAGGTTCATCTTCTCTTCGTTTTCTTCATTCAACTGCTTCCTTGTAACCGCTCTTGCCTTATCGGTTATTCGTGCCGTTGTGTATCCTGTCCTGTATAGGATCTCTATTAAAGCATTTTATTTGGATATTCTTCCTGAATTGTCTACGTGAAGGTTTCTTATTGTTAGTAAATCAATCCATATTGTCGTCATTGGCCTCGACCAATCTCTAATGGCTTCTGGCGGGAGTACCGTTCGTAAATCAATCCAAAGCATCTCCCCTTTCATTGACGTTCTTTTATATGCTTCGAGCATCTCGCGGGTATATTTATGGATTACGTTCTGGTACTTCTCCCTGTCCTCTTGGGTGGATCCAGTTTGTGGAAGCTCTGGGTCTTCTGGTATCAAGTATTCGTGGTGCGCGTACCCTTTTCAACATCCTGCCTTATCTATGGTTCTACATCCTGCTATGTCTGTTCTTCTACATCGTCCTTACCGAATCGTCCCGCTGACTCTTCCTTCATCTTCCTAATGTTTGATAGGATATACTCCGACCTCTCCTTATGTGACTCGTTTAGCCTTCCTGCTTCGGATGCAGATGTTGTGCTTCTTTTCCCTTCCTGTCTTGAACTTGAGGCTGGTCCTTTTTGGATTTCTATTATGTCTGGGGCACCGATTCCAGCTAATCTCGCAGACTGGCGGACGGAGGTATTTTCTTCTTCTCCTTCTTACACTCTAACCGTTGGAGCCATTATACTTTTTTCGACTAGTATTTGAAAAGTTATAACTTTTGAGTCTACGTCTGTTGTCTACTTTTATTAATCTAGCTGCCTTCTCTCCCTCTGATTCGCTTATCACCTTTCTTCGTTCAGTTTTCCTTGTTCCGATTATTCCTTCTTATTCCAATCCTGAATATAGGTCTAGTTGGTCTATTTAGTGCTGTCGTCTTCCTTGTTACCCCCTTTTCTGCTTTTGATCAATACCTCCTTAACTGAATATCCAAACCCTCGACCCCACTTTTCCTATGTGTAATGTTCTGCCTCTCTGCTCCTATTGTTTATTGTCATGTGCGCCTTCACTCAGTTAGTACGTTGTATGAGAATAATACTCTGTTCTCACCTCTATCCCTTTGACTGCCTTCGCGGTAACTGTCCGGGACTAATAGGGCGTTGGATCGCTGTACTGCGAGCCAAATGTCGATCCTGGATTCGCGATCGGCCTACCAAAGGTACCGAAGAACTCTTGAACTTTAACAGGTTGCTACACATGTGAGTTTCCCCACTGTGCTCTTGTTGACGTCTTTGTCAGATACTTCCTTCTGGTGGGGAGTCGGCGGCGCTTTAGTCTATGACTATAGTTGGGGGTTTTGTTGGTTTATTATTAATCGGAAACTCGAGTTCCTTTCTCTTTCCTCCCAATGTCGTGGCTGGGTTTAATACCCAATCCCTCGGACTATATCCATTGCATTGACACGTATGGGTGTCGTGTCTCCTTTTCGTAATCCTTCTAATTAATGTATGCCATCATTCATTGCTTTTATTCTTTCACACGTGTACTTATCAATGTACAGTCACCATTCATTCCTTTATTACGTTGATTCCATATGTATCATCCGACCTCATACTTTACCATACTGTCATCATTATTATCTCTTAATACCAATTGTATTCTCATGATCCCTTCTTATAATTATACCTAGGCGTCTCCATCAGTCTCATGTTTCTCCAATCCCTACCAGCTCCTTCGTCCCTGCACCATTGTTCAATATCAATCACAAATGCTGGCCATTACTTAAAGTAATGTTTAACATGTACCATCTGCCATACCTTCCGGGTATGAGGAAAAAATGGAATTTGTGGGAAAAAGGTCACAGGTGACAATCTCAGATGATCAACTTCTTCATACGAGACGACCACCTGCACACCGTGATGATAAATCGGAACGCATGTTTTTAAACATGCGGTCTGTTGCTTCTGTAAATTATATAGGGGTTGACTAATCTGACTCTACACTATTTCTGAAATCAATTTCTATTCTTGGTGACCATCGCACAAACATTTACCTCAACATGGAATATATGATCTTTATCCGACAAATAGTATTGTTACGAAGAAACCTCATTGAGTTGACCAATCTTGGTTTCGCATGCGATGATAATGTGGAGAATATTTGGAATTATTCTCTCAAGCTTATAGATAGAGGGCCAGCAGATTCCTACGTCAAGTGAAAGAGTCCGGAAGTGATGTATCAAGTATATTGTATTCTAGAAAACATGCCAGATACCTGCAGGAATGTTCCGGTAGGGCTTATGAGTAGTCTGAATATACCTTCTGATTACCCGTAACAACCTTTACAAGACCTCTACAACGTTGTGTATGAATCAATTAATGGTGATTAATATCACGAAAAGAGTAAAACCAAACACTTTTCTCGTCAATCGTGAACAAAGGGGAATTGGCATTAGATGAAGAAGATCCAAACAATGGTTTAGCTCGCTAATCCTCCACAAGGGTGTTATTGAAAAATTTGTTTTCAAACTTCACAAAAAACGATATGGATTACCAAGAGAATAGCTGCACTGGATATTTGGCTAGCTTCTCTTGCTACTGTTTTTTAGTTAGACAACAGAAGACAGTTGTCGTCCTCATTCCCCATAGTGGCGGGCGGTTCCTTCTCACTGGAAAAAACTGTACAAACCAGGCTGGTCATAACAACTATCCCGTCCGAGTTCAAGGTTCCCGGGGATTTTCTGATTGCAACTTCTCAACAAGAAACATCGCTTTGGACAATTCCAGGTTACCATCTTTACGTTCAGTATGAAAAGAAAGCAAGGAAAATAATATCATCTGGATTGGTCGTGCAAGAAACAACTATCCCTCCGTACTGCTGTTTCGTCGGACATGGGTACTTTCAACATGCTGGCGTTGGATGGAGAGAAAATCATGCACTTCGATACCACATGTACTTGATTCCGGATGACATTCAGATGAAGGATTCTGTGTATCATGCTTATAATGGAAGTTTCAGGAAAAATGGAGAAAAGTCACCTTCAAGAAGTATCTGTCAAGACAACTCTCAGGGAAGCGAGAAGTGTGATTCAGATGACGGGTCTTCCAGTACTGACAGTTGGTAATCAAACCAGTAGGAGGTTCTGAGTCTGTTTTTGCTGATCCGAGTGTCATTTCTCGGAGATAACTTCGTTTTGTTCTATTTTTCTCTATTACGTTCATTGCGTGTATGTTTCTATTGTTTTTACGTTTTGTTTTCATATTTTGTTGAAATGTTGCCAAAGTATATGAAGTTGTCTGTGTTGGTAGAATAACGAATGCAATTTCTGAAGTAGTTTGTTCAGCTATCAATTAAAGTCTTTTGGAAGATGGCATATACTTGTAGTATATGCGCGTATGGTTAATTATAAATTTATACATACCTTTAAATGTATATATGTCTACACCATATACATATATATATATATATATACATATATATACATATATATATATGTATATGTATATGATACACATGATGTATATCAGTTTCTACATATATTCATATCTCGAAGATATTAATAGCCTTTTAATATCTTCAAGATAAGAATATATGTCTGAGACAATCTAAAATTTTGCATATAACATATGTATACGTCATAAATATATACCAATATGCATATATAAATATACACATATACACATATATACATATACACCTATACACCTATATACATATATACATATATACATATATATATATATACATATATATATATATACATATATACATATATACATATATACATATATACATATATACATATATACATATATACATATA
>JAULBU010040217.1:0-14610 GCA_032358235.1 Odonthalia washingtoniensis | reverse complement strand
AGGCGATATTCAACCCTCGACAGGTCCGATATGGAGCCCTCCCGCGGACGTACGGATTTTAGTCGCGAGTGGAAATGAAAAACAACTGCTGCTAGCGACTACTGGAGGAAATCTGGTCCTATTAGTCGTTAAGCCAGAAGAGAAGACGTTGATGGAAGCAGGTCATACAAAAATGGATAATGAAATCTCCTGTCTGAACTGTAACCCTTTACTTACCTCTCCTTTATCATCAGAAATGACGGATGCAGATGTTGACACAGAGCACGAAGGTAGTGTGGCGAAGATTGCAGCCGTAGGATTGTGGGCAGAAGTGAAGGAATCGCCTGTCGTGCAGTTAGTTGCATTGCCTTCGTTAAAAACGATATATAGCGTTAAGCTGGGAGGTGATACGATTGCCAGGGACGTTTTGCTTGCTACGTTGGAACGATTCCACTACCTTGTTGTGGCTCTTGGTGACGGGTTCTTACTGACTTATTCCGTCAATGCTGATGCCGTCGCCGAAGCCGTCGATGCTGTAGCGAATGGAAGAATCATTGAAAATGGCAGCAGTGAAGAAGTCGGTACAGGAGATGGTGATGATGGAAAAAAAGTAGCGGAGATAGTGTCTGAGCGACGGAAACTAAGCGTAGGAACAAAACCAGCAGACCTGAGTATTTTCAAGAGCAAAGGGTCGAATCATATCTTTGCAGCATGTGACCGACCAACAGTCGTCTACTCTGCGACAGGTGGGGGCAAACTACTTGTGTCGAACGTCAACTTGCAAGAAGTTACTCGTGTGTGCGGATTCGACACACAGGCATTCCCGGATTGTTTAGCGATTGCAACAGATTCAGGCCTACATTTAGGTGCTGTGGATGAGATTCAAAAGTTGCATATCACATCCGTGCCGTTGAACGAACAGCCTAGACGAATCGCCCACATGGACGCATTGCGTGTGTTTGTTGTTGTGACGGAACGGCCGGTCATTGATGATGGAGGTGATGAAACGATGACGGAACAGTTTCTTCGCATTGTCGATGATACTCGATATGACACACTCAGTAGGTATCGATTGAATTGTAATGAAATTGGGTTTTCCATTTTGGCGACTAATTTCGAAGGCGAGAATATGGACAAGGATGAGCAGTTCTTAGTTGTGGGTACGGTATTTGAATTGCCGAATGAAGAAGATGCGAAGGATGGACGGATAATAATATTTCGGGTTGTCAATGGAAGGTGTGTTTTGGTCGCGGAGCGTTCGACCCACGGTGCTGTTTACTGCATGAGCGCATACAAGGGAATGCTTGTTGTGGGTGTCGCGTCGGAAGTGCGCGTGCTTTCCGTGTCGGAAAGAAAGGATGGAACGCTGGGAATCAAGGAAGAAGATAGACATCTTGGACATATATTGGCGTATAAAGTGTCACTGCATGGTGATTATATACTTGTTGGTGACCTGCTTAAATCAATCATGGTTCTGACATGCAAGAAGAGTGGGAACGGGGTACGTCTAGAGGAAGTTGCTAGAGATAATGGCATGGTATGGGTGGTGGCGAGTAAAATTTTAGATGACGATACGTACCTCGTTGCTGAACATTCCAAAAATTTATTTACATATCGACGCAAGTCACGAGGGGTAACTGCAAATGAGCGTGCTAGATTGGAACGAGTTGGACAGTTTCATTTAGGTACGAGAGTGAATCAAATTCAGCATGGAAGTTTAGTGATGCAGATGGCGGAGGGTGAGGGACCTGCAATGAGCACGCTCATCTTTGGGACAGTTGATGGAATGTTGGGAGTGATTGCGAGATTGAAACCGGATGTGTTTCAGTTCTTTCAAGAAGTTGAACATGCAATGGCAACTTTGATCCCGGGAGTCGGTGGATTGAAACATGGGGAATGGAGGGAAATGGTACATTTGAATCCACCCAGAAGGGCACCGGCTAGGAATTTTGTAGATGGTGATTTGATTGAACGGTTCTTGGACTTGAATGCGGGGCAGATGGCGAAAGTCTCAGCCATGGTTAATGTCGGGGTCGAGGAATTAGTGCAACGAGTTGAGGAAATTATGAGATTGCATGGGGCTGGATAACATGACGGGGATATGTAGGCATCGTCGCAGGTTTGTATCTGTGTCCAGGATCTCTTAATTTTTCTAAATTGTACTGCGCTCTGACTTAAATACAAAATCGAAGAGAGTGAAGGCTTCATGACTGTTATCGGCATCAGCAATCCCTAATCATTGATGTCGTTTGACGATGGGTTGTGTTTGCCCTTAAGGGAGTAGGTGGTTGGTTGGGGACGAGGGAGACAGTTTTCATGGGCCTATGGATACAGGGTTAACGGCAGGTTGCATTAAAATTTTGTGAATGCTACGTAGGTAGACTGAACTCAAAGCGTATGCCAGTAATAAATTTTCGCCATTCGTTCCGTAGTTTTTCCTCTGCTTCTCAATTCTACATGTGTATAGGCAGAGGTACGTGATGGCGTTCGAGTTGTCAACAACGAAGGAACCGATATCGACGGCGACAGCGGAGGCGTTGTTGACATTGATCGTAGTGCTGAGAAAAGGCATCGTGAGTGGAGAAAATGAACCATCTCCATTAGCAGTATGGGCGATCTTACTGTTATCGATCACAGTAAGCATTGCAATCATTGCATGGAGAACAAGACGGCATTACCTGCGACGTCAGGAATTGTTGGTGCAAAGTCATCTTCCACTATCACATCGACGAAGAAGAAGACATCGAAGTAGACATAACGGAGGAGGGGGAAGGGGGAGAATGGCAGCAGCGGATAGAATGCAACAGCAAGAGATTTTGGTGACTCCCATAGGACGAGTCGCTTTTACGATGGGACAACGAAGGTTGCGAACAAGACATGAGGAAGACATGAGAGCTTTGGGACAACAGCTACAAGAACAAGTGGAATTGGTGGAGGAAATTGCACCGGAAGAGGTTGCAGAGGATTTGTGCGCGATTTGTTTAGGTAAGTTGGAGGAATGGGCGGTCAGTAGAGCTTCTTGTATGCATTGGATGCACACTTATTGTTATCGCGTGTGGCTAGCCAAAGACTGGAAACGCGCTTGTCCTGTTTGTAGACAGCCATACATCCTTTCCAGCGGCGTCCGAGAGAGCGACTCGGGCAGGTAATGTATTGGAAGCAAATGTTAAGGACGATGTAGGAGATCATCGCTCAGGCGTCATTGTTTGCGATGAGCTGGGGGTATGGCGGGAGTTCAGGGTCTTCTAGTTTGAATAAATATTTTCACTTTCATGTAAATATCGAGGTATCCCATGGTATTTTCACGATAATTGCATGTCGCTAATTTATGTTCATTGTGATCCGAAAGACAAACCTTCCAGTTGACAAAATTGGCAAAACGGAAGAGCTCGAAAAAATAAAAGCAAGTTTTCTATGTCGATGCCTTTCATTCTATTGTCAACCCTATCATCGCCATCATCTTTTTCAGGAATTGAGTATTCAGCCGTATGCGTTGCATTGCTCTGTTTACGTTATCACCAAATGCATTCAATTCGTTTCCGTCACGACATCTTCAATCTACTTGTTTCATTCAAACACCCGCCTATTCTGTTCGTTCATCAATTAACAAAATAGTAATCACTTGTGTGTCTTCAAGTCAACAGCAGTCACCACCATCATCCAATATCAACGGCGAAAACAGTAACATCCGTCCTACCATTCAATCCCACTTCGACGCCCTCTGTGCTGACCTTCCGCTTCCATCACCTGTGCTATCGGAATCAGAATCACAGGAACTGCCTCCGACATGGCCATCTGTTCTTCATTCTTTGTCCGCTGCCTCTGTCATTGGCTCACCACTCACCCGTCTAACTACCCGTCTTGGTCTTTATACACTTCTTCGTCTCTGTCCATCCGCTATCTCCAATATTCTATACCATTTGAAGCACACTGCAAAATTAACTCATGCTCAACGTACTCGTGTAATTAATCGCAATCCACATCTTCTTCAGCTCACACCGCCTGCTTTGGTCTCAACGTTAAACGCTCTTTGTGCTACAGGACTGTCTGTACGTGACGTTCGACAAATTATTCTTCGTTTCCCACAAGTACTTCTAGTATCCGCCGCCTACATTTCACGTGTTGCAACATACCTTACGCGGCCTCCTGCATCGTTTCAGAAGGGTGCTAGGAAGGCACTCCTTAAGCGAACACCATGGCTGTTAAAAATCGACATAGAGTCGAAGATTGCTCCGGCTATTAACTGGCTAGAAGAATTCATGGGAGCAGAGTCTGTTGCGACGGTCGTCGCCGTAAACCCGAGAATATTAGCGACGAAAAGAAGAAATATGACTGAAGTCAGATTGTTTCTTTTGAATTTCGTCGGATTTTCGGAAAAGGAAGCTACCGCAGTACTTCGTTCATTTCCAGCGTTATTGAGTTGTCCTGTTAAAGGTGAAGACCAAAGAAATAATGTTAGCGACAGTAGCAATAATGGAATAAGTAGGACGAAGATATCAGACAGACAACGAACACAATTAGAGACTGCCTACTCATCTACTAGAGTCGATGTGACAACCTTCAGCGACAGTATCACGGATACACTGACATCACTTCCCAAGTCTACTTTGATGATGGCCGAACCCACAAGCAGTGGCATGTCAAACATTGTTTGTATACTACGTACAGGTGCGGGGCTCTCGCCACTAGAAATCCGTAAATGCATTCGCGCCTTTCCAGCCTTGTTGACTCTATCGATCAGTGACAATATCCAACCTGTACTATTATACTTACGTGAAGTCGCTAATATTCGTAACGTCACACGCGTAGTTACTCGTCTTCCACCAATTCTAGGGTATGATGTTGACACGATCATCGATCCGAAAATGTCCTACCTTCTGAACTATTTAAAACTATCAACGACGCAAATTCTTATGTTTCCTGCCGTATTTTCTTATTCACTACGTGAAAGAATCATCCCACGTACAAGATTCTTACTCTTTTTGAGAATATCCATTTCCACCGTTGGGCTCAACATTGCCGTTTCGTTAACAGATAAACAATTCTGTGAACGTGTTGCTAAAGTTCCTTTGGAGTCTTATCAACTGTTCATTGATTTCATTTACGCACCGGTAGAAGGAAGCGCCGTAAGCGGAAATAACGGAGAGAAGAAAAAGAATGTGAATTTGAAGGGGATAAGGAAACGAAGAGCCAATATCAAGAGTATCAAAAAGAGAAAGAGAGGTGGCAATGGTGATGATGTTAAAGAAGATGGGAAGGTTAAGGGGGTGAATGCGGAAGAAAAGAATGTGACAGATTTTGAGAGCGAAGGTGAGGTTGAACTTGACGATGTTTGGGTGGATGATGATTTCGACTTCGATACCTCGAAAGATGGAGGGTCAAAGTTGAACGAATGTCGAGTGTGGGGCAAAAAACGATTCCGGACAACTCTGGCAACAAAAATTCCTTGGTCAGAACTTACCTAATATTTATTTCACATATTTAAATTGATAAAAGAGAGGATAGGAATATAGACGGAGAGGAGGGAGTGGGTTTCTATTAAATTTCATTGAATATTTCCTCCCCTCCCATATAGACATTCCAAAAGCCAACGGCAGAAAAGGGAATCGATTTTCGTAACTTCGTGGTAACATTTTTCCCTTCCTCCTTTCATTTGCATGAATGCTAACGATTATTTCCATTTCGTTCAGTTAAAGGTGGAACTTTCACCTCTAAGACAGCACAGAATAACTATTAAGAAAAAAAATGGGTAAGGAGGAAGATTTATCAGACGTCACAAAAGAGCTACACCAATTATTTGTATGGTTGACGAAGAAATGTTTAACGGAACGGCCAAAGGATATACCAAGGTTTTGCCTGGACAGGATTGCCATGAAGCTGGGCCAACGAGTCATTGAAGAAGCTCCAAGACTATCTCGAGAAGTTAGCCTACTGCAAAAAGACAGCGTTACAGAATTCGTCAATGATGTTCGCCTTGCACGACAAGGATCGTCGACTGTCAGTGCTGGTCGTGAAAAAACGCGAAAATGTGGGTACGTAAGCTGTGATGACCACGATGAAGATGATGTAGATGCCGTTGTCATTGAACATGGGCATAATGATCATCATTTAATGGATCAACCGAAATCTGATACATTCATCACAGACAAATCGGTAACGTATGTCGATGACGAAGATACGGAAATAAGCGAAGCTGATGATGATGATGATGGCGATGATGGTGATGATGATGGTAAATCACATGGAAGTAAAAAAGACGATGAACATCGAGTAGACTTTTTTAATTGTGATACATTCAGTGGTGAGGAATTGGAGAAAATGGTCATACGTTACGGTAAAGATGAACGAATGATTCAATTATTTCGTGAATGGGATGGTGATGACTCTGGGGCTGTGGATTTCGTTGAACTAGTTATAGCACTTCATAAATTTGAACAGGTTGCTTCAGCTGGTGTGGACATCAAAGTAGCGGCCGATGCTCTGGTTGAATTTGTCGAATCAGACACGGAAAGAGAGTTAAAATTACCACAATTTGCTAAAGTTATAGTCGTCTTTGCTAGAAATTTATTCGGGCAACCATTTGATGATGTTGCTGATCACATGCTTAAAGTGGCTGGCAGTACCAGCGAAGCAGCCATGTTGGAGGCAGCTAGGGGAAGAGATGTGTCAGATATTGTCGCGTTGGACAAAGAGGAATTGGAACTAATGAGGGAAACAGCGAAGTGCGTCTCAGTAAACGTGGAAAGTAATATCAGTAAATTACGTACCACGCGTGCTAATCGTTGAGAATAGATGAGGTGGTGGTGTTGCATAGAATTTGCCCATCGCATGAATGGATCTGAATGGATCTGTGATGTACTGATGGCATATTATGTTATGCGTTGTTCTACCCTGTTTCACTAAAAAATAAAATAGTTGAGCAATAGCACCCCTACCGTTGCGGATACCGCTCGTCTGTCACTGCCGCCTAACAATTGCAGAAGAAAAATAAATCATCGCTTTTCGCTTTTTCCGAAAAAAATTCTTTCTTCCTCATTTTGTCTCGTTTCCTCTGCGAGGAACAACGAGGTCAAACGCGAACAGACGGAAAAGAGGAAGCCAAATGGCTCGCAATTCGTCGAGAGGACGTCGTTCAACGCGCTTCTCCTTGCTGTTACTTCAACATTCGGAGGTATTATTAACAGACTTTGCCGTCAATTACCATTTCATTCCAGATGCTTCTGTTGGGTCAACGCTACATCCACTAGATTCGTTCCCACAACGATTTGTCACTCGCTCCGCCAACGTAACCGTAAGAGGGCGTGTGAAACTAGCGACACACAGTATATTTTTCGACTGCGAAGACTGGCGAGACCCAATTCTTCGCATTCCTCTTGAATCCGTTGAATATGCTCGACCAGCGCGCGACAACTCACGTTCTCGAGACAGTGGCGAAAACGATTCCCATATTCATAATCACTCTATTCGACGTCCCCTAGCTCTCTATCATTCACGGTTACATCATCAAGGGGGTGGTGACGAACTCGATAATAGCGATAATGAAGATAACTCTGATAATTCTGTTTTGGTCATTGCAAATTCGGTCGTCTTCCAACGTGAACTAGGTGTTGACCATCCTTATGTCGACGTTCGTGTAAGAGGTCGTCATATCTTCACCCCGTTATATTCATCATCGCTTGTTCTACTCGACGAGGTCATGACATTACTGCGTATTACGACAATTTCTTCGATGCGTATGCGCCGTGCAAGAATGCGAGAACTTGTTCAGCAGCGTGAGGCTCGCGTTCCATTTGACATCACATTATTACAACATGGTGCAGCAGAACAGACGCTGATGGATGCGGCTGCATCCTCAGTGCATACCGTGGCGCGACAGCCAGGTAGGTTGCGTATAACGGCTCATAATGTCTATTTCATGCCGATTCACGGCGAATCTACTGCCTCAGCTGATCGTATTCCTGTTACTAGTATTTGCGGTATACGTAGTCTACGACATGGGTGTCGGGATGCTGCGTTGGAACTCACTTTTATGTCATCAACATCAACATCAATTAGCAACAACAATACTTTGTCCTCGATATCAACATCATCTTCAGTGGGAGCACAAGGGAAATCAAAGAAATCCCTAATGTTATCATTCCCTTCAAGGTCAGTACGTACACGATCCTTGGAAGTGTTAAACAACGTACTGTCACATGACAACGTCGAAACATTCAGTCGTCATGAACAGGAGCTAACTCTAACACGATGGCGAAATGGTGCCATATCCAACTTTGACTACCTTCTGTATTTGAATTTAGCGGCCGGACGTAGTTTCAACGACCTGTCGCAATACCCTGTATTTCCTTGGGTTGTCCGGGATTACTCATCATTACATCTTGACCTGGACAACCCATCAACGTTTCGGAACTTGTACAAACCCATTGGTACCTTGAACAAAAAACGTTTTGAAACATTTAAAGAACGTTACGATGACCTCGTTTCAAGCAACAACAATAGTAGTACTAGTAGTACTAGTAATTACACGTCTTCACCCGCTTTTTTCTACGGTACTCATTACTCAACACCTGCATACGTTATCAATTACGTCGTGCGTGCTGCACCAGCAGCAATGCTACGTCTTCAGAATGGTCGATTTGACATACCTGACCGTCTTTTCCATGATGTCGCCAGTACATGGCACAGTGTACTTAACAATCCAGGTGACGTCAAAGAACTCATACCCGAATTTTATACGCTTCATTACGGTTCCGGTGAGGCATCAGGTATGTTGCCTTCTACAGCCATTGCAGGAGAATTTCTAGACAATGTTTTAGGTTTAGAATTAGGAATAAGACAAGATGGTGTTCGAGTTGATGATGTTGAATTACCACCTTGGGCAAACAACAGTTCACAATTATTCGTTCGGTTGATGAGAGATGCACTTGAGTCAGATTATGTCTCTAGACATTTACATGGATGGATTGATTTGATATTTGGAGTGAAGAGTCGAAGTGCTGAAGCTGGTAATATATTTTTCACAGATGTTGCCTTACCACCGTCTATCGAGGATGTCCGTGGTGGTGGGAGTAAGGATGGAGATGGTAGTGTCATTGTTGAAGATGATGAGGAAATGGATAGGATTGAAACTGTTTATTTGGAATTTGGACGTACTCCACAGCAATTATTTCAACATCCTCACCCTCCTCGATTCGGTGATACGCATGTTGTTGTTGAGCCACAACCAAGTGAGTTCAATAGTACATTGTCGTCAAATAATGCTGGAACTGTCGCTAATGATGGAGAAACGGGCGATGAGAAAGCTTCTGGTGAGCATGGAACACCTTCATTGGATGATTCGGGAACTGAAGAATGGGTCGATGCAGTTACATCGGTATCTGAACGAGATATACAAAGCATTGTATCTCCATCACATGGTGGCCATGATATGATGGTGAATGAATCTGAGTTTGAAAAACAAGTTAGTAATAGCAATTCGACTGGAGGTGTCGTGAAGAAGTGGTCAAGGTCGAAACTAGGACATCAGAGGGCATTACCATCACCCTCTTTATCAACCCGTGGTATTCTAGCTAGAGTCAAAGGTGGTGTCATGACTCGAGAAGGTGACGATGAAACTCCTGTAACACAAATCCCATCGTCGATTTTGACATTCGTTATTCAAACAGGAAATGAAGATCAAATACAGGTACCATCTACCTCAATGAACACATCATCAAGAATACAAATTCTAGACATGTGCCTCATCATCGACGAGGACGACGACAATAAAACTACCACGGGTACAGAAAACACCATAGTAGATCAAGATGTTAAAAAAAAGGAACAAGAACAAGAAAAAGAAGTAGATGTATGTACGGTATGGAACAATAACCTTTTGAAAATCCATAGCACGAACAAAAAAACGACGTTACGTTCGAAATTTATCCATGGTATAAACTGTGTGACACATATAGGTGATGATATCATAGCGTATGGAACACGTAATGGTAGTATAGGATTATATCATATGCATAGTGCTCGCAATGAAATGATTGCACAAAGTGCACATGAGAGAGATATTCGTACATTGCTATTAATCAATAAAGTGATATTAATTTCAGCATCTATGGATGGAAGTGTGAAAGTTTGGAAATTAGAAAAGGATAATGGTCGCTTAAGATTTATGTTAGAAGTTGATGCCGAAAGTTGTGTCGAAGATGTATGTGCAATTGTTGAACATGATGATGAAAAAAATGAACATAGCAATAAACACAATAACAATATCGAAACTCAGTCTTCTTTCTCTTCTTCTAATGGAGAAAAAATCAATAACAAAACTATGATAAATCAGCAAGGACAACAAACTTTACCAGATTCATTTTCATCATCGAATGTTATCTTACTAGCCGTTTCAACATCAGACACATCCGTTCTGGTATGGAAAATAGATTTACTACACACAGAACCCTTTCCAGAACCTGTATGGAGGAAACATGATATTCATACCAATCCTACCACAACAATAATGAAACCTAATCAACGTCGAAGACATCATTTAATGACATGGTTACGACAAGTACATGGTAAGAAACCCGTATTGTTATGCTCAACTTCAGATCAAGAAAACACCAACTCTCAAACAACACAAACTCTCAACGTCTGGAACATAGACGATGAGCACATGGCGTCCGCACAAGTTTACTTAGACGATACAGTATGCGGTGTCAGTGCTTCACATTCGACACACACAGTCATTCTAGCAGGTACGCATGGCAATATGGCTGAATTCGATAACACAGGTTTGTGCATCCAACGTATTCAGATTACCCCTACTCCTTCATCCTCTTCATCTTCTGAGAAAGAGCCTGTAGCTATTTGTCAACTTGTTACATGTCCTTCTACGGGTCTGCTCGTAGTCTGGGATGACCGTGATGACGTCTACACGCTTCAGACAATCAATTCACCCTAGTGGAGGGAGGTAACAAACAGATAGAAAACGGTAAAGGTATGACATAGTGAACATGCACTTATATTTTATAGGAAAAAAAAGATTGTGTGTTAACCCTTCGTTCCACTCCCAGCCCCATCGTCCCAGTCATTCAAATCCCACCCTCAACCCCGCCTTCCCTCTTTCACTTCTTCGATTTCCTTTTCTGAAACTTGAAAATCACAAATGGCAAAAGAAAACAACCAAAAATGAAAGACTCACTTTCACAAATAGTTTGTTCAATCATCATCGACAACCGAGTAAAATAAAAAAAAATAAAAAAAAATAAACTTGCGTCCCATTTCTCATTTCATTCTTATATTTCATGCAAATACGCGTAGAAAGGTTCAACAAAATCCAACAATACAAAAGAAAAAGACAAAATAAAATGATCCAAAGTTCACAACGGCGGGCGACAATAAAAGACATGCAAATTTATAATGCCGGAAATGCAGAAGGGTCGTCAATCTTAGGAGCGACAACGACATTACTTTTCATTGAACGATGATCATACCCTCCACGGAATCCACCACCACGGCCTCTTCCTCTACCACCTCCTTCACCGCCACCACGTCCATATCCACCGCGTCCACCACGATCACCGCCACCACCACGTTCTGATCCAAATCGACCGCGTCCTCCACGATCATATCCTCCACGACCGTCTCGATCATAACTACCTGATCCACCACGTCGTTCAAATCCTCCAGACCCTCCACGGCCACTGTGATTATTACGTTCAAAGAATCCACCTTCTCTGTTATTGATTTCATTCTTTCCAATCTCATTATCATCATTATTTCCTGATACTGTTGTTACTGGTGTGTCTGTCCCGTTTGGAGTTGCTGCATTCAAATCAGATGTGTGATCACTAGAGTGATTGTTATATCTACTCGATCTATCGGATGATGATGAGAACGATCCACCGCGCCCTCTTTCATATCCTCCTCTACCACGACCACCACCAGCGCTTCTTTCAAATCCTCCACGACCTTCATCTCTAGATCTATTACGTTCATAAGATCCACCTTCACGATTTAAACCACCTGGACCACCACCGCGTCCACGGCCACTTCCGCCACGTCCACGTCCACGATAAGATGATGACAATGGAGGTCTTCTACTACCATTACCTTGATCATTGGTATCTCTTTGGAAGAATTTTTGAATTTCTGCATTACGAGCAACAGTAGCATGAGTACTATCTTTTAAGGCTTTGTTTTCTTGATGTAACTCTTTAACAGCCACGCCTGTTAAAGTAGTGCCATCTCGATCATCATTACGTTCTTCTTTCTTTTTCAATAAATTCATTTTAGAGAAACCATCTTGTCCATCATTTGCTTTTCGAGTGGTATCACGTACTTTTAAACCAGCCATTGCATTTGATAATGCTGCTTTTTGTGCCATATATTCTTCAAGTGATAATGATTTTTCTTTACTTCCCGCTTCTTCTTTACTAGCTTCATCTTCTTCACCATCTTCACCATCTTCCTTCTCTGCTGCTGGTGACTGTCCTTCTATTCCTTCTTCTTTACTCGTCACTTGATTATGTTCATCAAGTTGTCCGTTAACAGTTGATGGTTTGGCTGTGGTTGGTTGTGGCTGCTCAGTGTTAGGTTGAGTGGAGTCAATGATAATATCAGCTCCATCATCTTCGACTTCATCTTGAAGTAGGGCGAATGAATTCATGACGCAAATGTTTTTATTTTGTTTTTTTATATAATACTGTGGGATTTACTTTGTAGACCCGGTGATCTCGTCGGCAGTAATGGGAAACAAGCAGCGAAAACCGACGACGGACCACCTGTGTGCGTCGGGTTTCGGACGGATTTTAGTTTGTGACAAGGTTTCTTTCTGAAAAGCAAAAAGTAAAGTTAGTAAAGACGAGAAACGCTTCCTTGATCGATGGATGGGGAGACGGTTGAGGTGGGGAAGAGATGGGAAAGAGGTGAGAGTGGAATGAAACGGTAGAGGGTGAGGTGGGTAGGCACTTGCGGGATAATTTTCAGGTGCTGAAAATGAGAGGAGAATGAGGTGAGGCGACGACGCTGAAGGACTGTTTGAACGACAATTGGGCAGACGGCAGAAAAAGCGGCCGACAGATATCCAGTGAAATATTTGGGTGAACGGATTTGTGACATTTCCGACCGCGTTTACGGCCGATGTACGTTTACAGCGACCACGCAAGGCTACTAAAAGCGATTGGGGACTAAATCCGATTCCCACTATAAAAGCCACCGCCGTGCCGCATGCATTCAACCAATCATCTTCTCCTCCTCTCCGTGTCCTACACGTCGCACACGTGTATTTCTGTTTCTTTGAATTTTGAATGTTGTCCGCTTTTGGAACGGAGATCGGAGCGCGCTCGCCGCATCATTCGCATCATTCGCTTCTCCCACTCAAGGGTAACGATTTGAATATTTGAACCGTTCTCGTTCTCGTTCTCGTTCTCGTTCTTTCGCCGTACCATTCGATCTTCTACTTTGTCGCCTGGACGCAAGCAAGTATCATGACGATGGTGCGTTGTTCCATAGCGTTTGCGCCTTCCGTACCAGTCCTTTCCTCACGGTCACGCACGTTACCTGTCAACTGTAGTACTACATTGCACACCGGGATCACCTGTGCTCAACAATCTTGTAATGACGGAATGGTATCTAGAAGAGCATTTTCAAAAATAATTCTGTCAACATCGACCATTGCATCATTGACACTGTGCGGAGCATTGTCATCAAACGCAGAGGCGGTATCATCTCAATTAATAGCATACCGCGATTTACCGAAAGGATTTTCGATATTAAGACCTAATGGATGGAACGAATTTGAAGGTCTTGAAGATAACTATGACATTAAATGGCAAGATGTAATTCAACCGTTAGAATTCATTACCGTACTTACTTCGGCAGTAGCTAAAGGGAAACAACTTTCAGATCTAGGTACTGCTGAAAGCGTAGGTGAACGGTTAGCTAAATCACGTACGGCTACATTGGTTTCAGCTGTTGAGAAATCCATCGATGGGATTCCAGCTTATATTGTGGAATTAAAACGGGGTGAATCTAGACAACTGACTTTACTTTGCATCAGTAAGATGAAACTTTATTCAGTCAATGCTAGCTCATCTGAAAGGCGGTGGGCGAAACGTGAAAAGATATTACGTACTGCTGTTCAGTCGTTCAAGCCTAGGTTGTGACTTGCACTTTCTACATTTTTTTTGCTGTTGTTCGTAGACGTAACATGTTTTTCTCCCGTTTCAAAACAAATCAATCCACTCGGTTGTCATTGGCGGCATTGGCGTCATTGACGTTTTCTATGTTTATTTTCTAAATATGTGTTAAAGGCAGCCGCGTGTGCTTGTAGTTGTGCTTTCTATAAAAAAAGAAAATCAACAGAGGGTCCGATGTGTTTGTTTATATTGATTCCGATTTCTTAGTAGACAAAGTTTCGAAATCTCGTTTCGCATCAGCATAAGTAACCCCAATTCCAACACCTGACCCAAGCCCGATAATCATTGATCGCACCCCAGCTCCACCTAAATTACAAATAAAAGCAGTACAAACAACAAAGTTAGTCAGATCATCACCATGCCATGTCGCACACATCAACGATACCCGTTGTTTGATTTGTGTTTACTTACGGAAAAGTAGGGCGGCGACGACACCACCCGCGAT